>JAODXP020000033.1:9119249-9129249 GCA_027497455.2 Sardinella longiceps | reverse complement strand
TTATTTACAGGGTACGACAGGTGTGTATGTGCAAACGTGTGTGTGCGTGTGCGCGCGCAAGTCCATTTTCTTTTAACTCCAGACAGACAACTCCATTAAAGTAGTCCATTCTCTCTCTCTCTCTCTCTCTCTCTCTCTCTCTCTCTCTCTCTTTCTCTCTCTCTCTCTCTCTCTTTCTCCTGACAATACTATAGCTTTCAACTTGAGATTGTGTTCATCCTGTCTGCCTGCCTACTAGCTCTATAATGATAATGATATATATATTTAAAAAAAGAGAGAGAGTATAAAAGGCTTGAAAAGATTTCCAGTAATTTGATCAATGTGAGTTAAAGCATGACTGGCATTGTGGTAGCATTCCCCATTCAATGTGATGTAGCGCTAATTCCATTAGCCAGAGCTGAGGGCTGAGCCCCGAATGCAAATTGTGGCAAGTCTTCAAATCCTATTAGATCAATTTGGCTATGAAATGAACAGCTGGAGTTTCTCAATTCACCTCGTGCGGGAGCGTGCACACAGACATACACACACACACACACACACACACATCACACACACACACACACACACAAAGTGTATTACTAGTCCGGACAGTTTGAAAAAGTGGTGGTAAGAATGGCCTGTATAAGAGAGAGTTCCTTTTTATTATTATTGATGAATGCATTGATGAATTGCTCTTTGCTATTCACTACATTCACTACTATCTCTCTCTGTCTCTCTCTGTCTCTCTCTCTCTGAGTGTGTGTGGTAGCATGGATAGGCCTATGTATGTCTGTCTGCAGATACACTGTTCAGCGATTGTATGTTTACTGTATGCATGCATCAACAGCTGTATTTGCATTTGTGTGTGTGTGTGTGTGTGTGTGTGTGTGTGTGTGTGTGTGTGTGTGTGTGTGTGTGTGTGTGTGTGTGTGTGTGTTGGCGACCCACTCTCCTGCTGTCCTAATTCCTGTGGCCATGGCCCACTTCTCCTGTAGCAAAAGAGAGAGTGACAAATAGCTCTGTCCTGCCACCCTGGCACTGAGCCCGGCCGGGTGACCCCTTGTCACCCATGCACACCACCCCCATACCCCCAATGCACCCACCCATCTCCACACACACACACACACACACACACACACACACACACACACACACACACACACACACCCTGGCTGCTGCTCCTCCACCTCCATCCACACACAACACAATTTCCAGCTGGTGTGAGACCAGAACCCCCCCTCCACCCACTCCCCAGCCCTTCATTGCTGCTGCCGCTGCAGTATGGCACGACACGGCACACGGCATTGCATTGTGGGTAAGGGCTGTTACTGTGGTTTGCGTAAGTTGTGTGCAACATTCGGCCATCTGTTGGCAAAGAGGGAGAGAGAGAGAGAGAGAGAGAGAGAGAGAGAGAGAGAGAGAGAGAGAGAGGGTGGGAGCAGAGCCTCGTCTCTGCGTTACACTCTGGCTAACACATAGTGTAATAGTGTGTGTGTTTGTGCGTGTGTGTGTATGTATGTGTGCATTTCTGGTATGTGTGTTTTTGTCCGTGTGTGTGTGTGTGTGTTTGTGAGTGAGTGTGTCTGTGGTTTATTTTCTGTATGAAAGAACAGCATACTGTATGATACATACTTCTAAAATATGTTTCCATTTTCTCACCTAAAACTGCTGGCATAGGATATTCTCCTGCACCACCTGTGCCTGATGATATTTAAACAGCATAATTTAGTATAGCCCTCGCCACAGATGTGTGCTCAATTTATGTTTCCACTACTTCATAAAGCAATATGGACTAAAGCAATATGCTGTGTGACTCAGAACTTGGCCAAATCATATTAATAGTTTGTAAGCTCCTCTATGGATAAAATCTGTATGCTATTAGCATTAAATAATTTGCCTATCCACATGGTATTGAATAAACTAATATGCAATGTTACTCTGCAAAATAGATATAACTTGTGCTTCCAGCTACAATGGGACACCCTGGGTAGTTATGACAATGTTATTAAACATTTATTACACAATATTAAAATTGTCTATGAAGATAACTGAACGATCAATGTTTTTAGACACATGGTCATAGCAACACTTTAATGGCTTATGCAGACTACACGATTCTCAGATATCTCGGATATTCCCTCACTATTCAACATGTCACACTATGTGATCACAGAGCTACGGATTTGGGAGTTGTCTTGGTAGGCAGACTGGCCACACTACAAGGACAAGAATCATTGCAAACATTGATGAGTGCCATGCTCTGAAATCTTTACTTTGTAAACGTAATATACTAAGCTTCCTCATGAATAAAAGTTTTTATTTTTCGCGAGAAATTACACCTTTACTTTAATTACCTTCAGTCAGTCTAACCATAGTTCCAAAGCGATGTGGAGTGAGCCTGTGGTTATTAGCAATGGAAAATAAATTGAGCTCCTCTACTTTGCAAATCCCTTGAAGGTGACTACGAAGGTTTTACCACCAGCCCTATGCATAGACAAGCTACTATTCCATTCAGATCTATGGGTATTGGGTATGGGTATTTGGGTATGTATCACCTTGGTATTGAGCGAGAGATGCAAAGGGGGTACCTTTTGCTTCAAACCTTTGACCCCAGTGGGTCCATGACCAGGCCTCTATATGTGACGATAAGGGGTGATACCGTGTTGTTTTAACTTTCGTCTTTACCATCTCGTGGATTACACATGGTATGGTCGCAGAAATAGACTGACGGATCTGCTGCTGTGTAACTTGTGACCTAGCATTAACTGTGTAGTTAACAGAAACATAAGACGAGTTGGCTAGGTTTATAATTTCTATGAGCTTTAGAATATTTGATGTCAACATTCCATTAGCGATTCCCGTAAAATTCTCACATGCCAAACTTTTTTTATTGTGGGGTTTTCGAACGTTGCAGATAGATTGCAAACATTAAAAAAAAAAATCCATCCATGCATATGATCCTGCAAATTTGTCTGTGACGAGACAATCATGGCTTAAATCATGTAGTTTGCACCGGCCATAAGAGGATAAAAACAATGTAAATCTGTTGCCTGGTAACAATAGCACCTGTATATCACAAAACCACTGAATAAACTGATATGGAAAACAGAGAGAGCCTGTGCATCCTGTTGCAGTTGGACAATATGTTATGACTATGTTATTAAACATTTATTACACTATATTAAGAAATGAGTAAAATGAACATAATGAATAGATAACTAAATAAATAAACAGATAACTGAATGATGATTGTTTTTCTGTTGCTTGGTTACAGTAGCATCCTTTTCTCACAAAAATACTTCACGAGACAGCCTCTTCATTCTACTCAACTATCATCTGAACGAACATCCCTAACTTGTTCCCACTTCTCGACACACTGTTTTTTGAACTCACACTTCAGCATTGCATCTTGTGTTTGCCTAAGACTTGCGTCGACAAGCGAGGACAGCTTCAACCCCCGACAATCTGGATCCTGCTCATAAATTAGCATGCATTAGCCAAGCTAGCGTTGTTTTTTTTCGCCAAGCAAGACAGAACAAACGTGTCCGTCCAGCTGTTTGGCCTGCCACCCACATCACCGATCAGAGAGAATGTGTTAGCAACACAGGCAGGCATTACTGTGTACACTGCGTTGTGTGGTTTACAGGCGGGCTAACTGTCCAGAGTCTGACCTGTCATTCGCCGCTAAGTTGGACCTGCACAACACAAGTCCCTCTCTCATGTGTCTCATAATTATTTCTGTGTGATCAAACATTGAGTGATTGTATTGCACGGTGAGGTGTGTGTGTGTGTGTGTGTGTGTGTGTGTGTGTGAGGGAGAGAGACAGGGAGCGTGAGGGTGTGTGTGAGAGAGAGAGATTGTGTGTGTGACAAAGAGATACAGTATGTGTGTGTGTGTGTGTGTGTGAGGGAGAGAGACAGGGAGCGTGAGGGTGTGTGTGAGAGAGAGAGACTGTGTGTGTGAGAAAGAGACACAGTATGTGTGTGTGTGTGTGTGTGTGTGTGTGTGTGTGTGTGTGTGAGTAGGTGGATGAGAGGTTTAGAAAGAGACTGCAGAACTGTAGCCAGCGGATTATTTTTTAATGAGCTTTGTTAATCAACAGGACCTCATTTAGAAAGACGAGAACATTTCTACAGTAATTTTTACATAAACATAAATTACATTTAAAAAAAAAATACATACATTGCGTGCGTGAGTTTTTTCTTTCTCTCAGCACACATAAATACTTTCTCCTTTTTTTTCACATTCACACACACGCGCGCACACACACACACACACACTCTTCCACACAAGCACAAGCAACTCTGTCTCATAGACACATACACAAACATCACATTAATTTTGTTTCCATCTAATTTTGACTTTTTGTCTCAATCAGAGGCACAAACATACGAACACACACACACTTTTTTCTCGATCCTCCTCCTCTCATGGTCCACATTAAAAAGTCATGAGCAGAGGCACTAAAAATGCATACAGCTGCATCTTATTACCCCACTTAAAGCCAAGGCTCCTCTCGTGAGTCACATGCTGTCCAGAAAGAAGAAAGTCAAAAGACCTCTCTCTCTCTCTCTCTCTCTCTCTATCTATCTATCTATCTTCTGGTCAGTCTCTCATTCTCTCACCATCCCCACACACAAACACACACACACACACAGATCCAGAATTTCCCTATTACTGTACTAGATGGCTGTCTGGTACTTTTATGAGCCTGCTACTTCATGGCCTTATTTGGCCCTTGTGGTGTTGAGGCAGTGCTCTTACTGTACCTGCATAAAAGTCAAATAAATCCTCACCATATTGCTGTTAGCACTAAAACTGTGAGTCCTGGGTGGTATTCCAAGAAGGTGGATATGTGGCAAACCTCGGTAGGTTAAGATGGAGGTATTAGTAGTGGTTCATGGCTAATAGTGGATAATGGAGGAGCCTGAATCATTTTCTGAACTACTCAAAACCACCACCCCCTCTATTCATAGTTTTCAGTGACGTCAATTGAAGAGCTACCTGGCGGGTAAAAAAACAAACAAAAAAAAAAAAAACGCTGTCTCTAGCTCTAATGTGAGTACACAGGTGATGATTACATGGCTGGCAATTTCATAGCACATAAAAATGTGTTGTTTTTCATTTTTTTAAAGTGTGTGAGTCTTATATCTTATATTTTTTAAAGTGTGTGAGCAGTATATTGGACACACAATCCAGTCGTTAACAAGTTATTTTGTGTAATGTTACACAACTAAAAAACAGCTAGCTAGTTCTAGAAGTTAACTTAGCAGTTATCTGGACGAATATAGCGCTTTGAGAAAGATGCGCAGCCGACTTAAGCAGCTTTGGTGAAAACTATGAATAAGCAGGTTCACCTCTCTCTAAACCAAGTTTATCACTGATTCACCATCTTGGAATACCCCCTGTGCTGCAGAATCACAAAAAACTGCTGTGTAAGTAAAAGAGCATGCTGCAGTCTACGCTGTTAACGTTTAATGCTGTTTTTAGGTAAGTTTACCAGCTTCTTATAATCATCTTCATTTAAGGGACAAATGAGGACTCTCTCGGTTCCCGTTGAGCTGTGTGATGGTATAGTTCTCTCTTTCTTTCCAGAGTGTCTAGCTCGTGCTCTGCCTAGAATAAGCACTCCAAAAAGTCTGGCTCACAGCAAGTTTAAGTGGGCTAATGCAATGCAGAGTTGATAGCACCATGTGTATATAGTGGTGGGAGTTTATCATGGCCGTCTCCTCTCTTAGGGGATTTCTCTTCTTCATATATTTGGCTTTGCCAACTATTATGCTGAGGCAGGGAGAGAGAGAGAGAGAGAGAGAGAGAGAGAGAGAGAGAGAGAGAGGAGGAGGTGAGTATGACTATGGGTCATCCAAATGGGACCTGCAGTTGTGTGTAGAGGGTGCTTGTGTAGAGGGTTTATTTATGCATGCTGTCTGTGTGTACATGGGGTGGGGGGTTACCATGTGTGTGTGTGCATCTGTGTTTATGTGGTTACTTATTTGTGCGTGAAAGACTATGAAGGCCCTGTGGAAGCATCCTTTCTTTCTTTCTTTTTTCTTTCTTACTCTCCTTCCCTCTAGATCTCTTCCTCCTTTGTATTCTTTTAATACTCCGGATAAGTCGGGCACCCACACACAAAAAAACACACATGCACACACACACACACACACACACACACACACACACACATACCCATACACACACACACACACACACAAAGTGAGCGAGAACACCACCAAGGACCCCACGTCTCAGTTGCTCACCCACACACAGTCTGGTCTCCCAGGGTCATTCTGTTAGTGCACTCCCATGTCGGCACATGGAAAATCTTTTAGCCTCAAACACACACACACACACACACACACACACACACACATACGGTACACACAATCTTTTCAGCTAACCCCTCTGCAATGGGGTCAACTGCCCACACAGTATTCATTTTCTGTATTAATTTTTCATCATGACTGCATGTCGCATTATGACTCAGTCAGGATTTTTCTATTTGCAGATGATACCACTGTAGTGGGCCTGATCTCTGGTAATGATGAAACACTTTACAGAGCAGAAGTCTCCTTACTAGTTGTATTGTGTACACCAAACAACTTTGGTCTCAACATCTCCACAACCAAGGAGATGGTTGTTGGCTTTCACAAAATTATGGACCAATGAGGAGAGAGTAAACCATTTTGAATTTCTAGGGCGCATTATATCCAGATATTAAATGGGATGATAATATCAGCCTATTGTCAGGAAGACTCACCAATGACTGCTCTTTTTCAGGCAGCTCAAAGTAAGGCTGGCATGCTGCACGTGATAGAGAATGTCCTTACATTCTCTGCAACTGTATGGTTTGGCAGTTGCTCATCAGAGGACAGGGTGGCAATCAAGAGGTTTATCAAAGCAGCATCTAAACTCACAACACCCCCTTACTGGTACACTGGTCTGAAGATAATGAAAGATCTATCTCATTCAGGTAATACTTTCTTCAGCCCTCTATCGTCAGACAAAAGGTTAAAAATATTTATGTCTAGCCACTTGATTGTCAAACAGCAAGCAGTGAGAACCTAGCACAAGTGATATTTAGTCTGGAGACCTACCTATTTCATCTCTCGTAGCCGAAGCATCGTTTAAGATTGTCCAGAGCCGTTTACTGGGCGCTACGAATGTCTATCATAGCGTCTGTACAGTACATAGCTCAGAGACAATACCAGAGCCACCATGTGGCGAAAAATGCAATAGAGGGCCGTACTATAGTCCCTTTTGTTCTGTGATTGGATACCGAAAGCAGGCGAGAAAATCGACCATGGTCACCATGCTACTTTGCAGAATGAAATGAAATAGCGAAAGGAGCATGGGTACTCCCAGGCTAGTGAGAACCCTCAACTCTCAACATTCCTCATCACTCGACTCCCAAGGCAAGTCTTTCTTAAATGCACCAGCACTAAATTATCAACTTTATTTACTACTTTTCCTATTTTCATTCCTATTTCTATGTATTTATTTCCTTTATACATAGTATCTCCTTTCAAAGATTGTACATGTCCTGTCTGTCTGTGTCTATTTAGTGTATTGTTTTATGTTGGGGTGACACACTAAAACAATTCCAGACATCTGATCATACTGGCAAATAAGGGGTGTTCACATGGGTTTTTTTTCTCAGCTGCGGGTGGATGTTTTACATTATATCCTAATGGTACAGAGTGGTTTTGAAAAAAAGACTGGCAGCTTTTTAAAAACACCGCCGCTAGGAGGTTTTTCCCCCTGCTCCGGGTGGTTTTCAAGTTGAGAAAACTTCAACTCGCCTAGAAAAAGCACCCAACGTCTTTTTGACAGCTGACCAATGAATGAGAACTTGTGTCACAATGGAAGGTCTAATGAAAATTCTGATTTTATTATTTTGGTCGCCATCTTTTATTTCTAAAGTCGTTACCGACGGAGCAACTAGTTGTTCTCGTTAGTGAACATGAAGAGCGCTGTGACAAAACCAACATGTTGTATCATAATATCTACCACATGGAAAGCACCCGCTATTAAAATGGGGCTACTTTTCTCATCCAAACACTATATCTGGTGCTTGTTGGCACTGATACAAGTAACCTAAGCTAAAGTTTGTAGCCTAACGATTGTAACGTACTTCCAGAATGAACTCTTGATCGGTACAGTTTTTTGGACAGACACCCGCTGACAGTTTTTGCTTCTTAAAAATCCACCATGGTCAGATGTTTTCTAAACATAAAAAAACGCCTGTGTGAACGCCCCCTAAAGCATCTGACTGTTGAGGTCATTGATAAGCCACTGTGACGACTCAGACC
Organism: Sardinella longiceps; assembly: GCA_027497455.2. NCBI lineage: Eukaryota > Metazoa > Chordata > Actinopteri > Clupeiformes > Clupeidae > Sardinella > Sardinella longiceps. The sequence goes on along the minus strand of JAODXP020000033.1, from coordinate 9,120,960 downwards.
CCAGTGACCTGTGAAGAGCTCAACAGATCCATTTGCAATGAATTTTACAGGAGTACTATTTACAAAATGATTTTGATGAACTTTTCTTATCACTCCAACACCAATTTGGATATTTAAGCTTGATTTTTTTGGCTTGATAATAAACTTTATAATAAAACAATATTATAATAAAAACAACTTCATTCTTTTTTTTTAAAAAAATATATTTTTTGGGCTTTTTTCCTTTAATCAGAAAGGACAGTGTAGAGATGGACAGGAAACAAGTGGGAGAGAGAGATGGGGCGGGATCGGGAAATGGCCCCGGGTCGGAATCAAACCCGGAGTAACGGTCTGATGCTCTAGCCACTGAGCCACGGTGCCCCCTAAACAACTTTATTTTGAAACATTTTTGAAGATACACTTAGCATCTGAACTGTTCATGCAAGGGCTTGGCCTTGTGAAAGTCATGAAATTGGAAAACAACATTAACATTAGGCTATTAGTACAGCTGTCAGACGCTCCATATTGCATAAAGTGATTTACATTCCAAAACCTTGAACAAAGTCGAACAAACCTTTCAAAAAGATATAAAGTAAAACCAACTGTCAATGTAGAAATTGAAAGGTTGACCTTGAAAGAAGTAAACATCATCCACTTTCAAATGTTGTTGAGAAAATTGAAGAAGTAATTTTGGAATAAATTAAACTTTACGTTTAAGCTTTCATGCTGAATGTGTAGCAGATGACATAGCCTATATATCATGTTGACAAAGTAATGAAGAGCTTTCTTATTCTTGATGTTTGTTTATTTGTTGTCCGGCGTGGTAATTCAACACATTTAACCGCACACACACACACACACACACACACACACACACACACACACACACACTCAAAACCCCAGGCACTACTTCACACAAGAGGTGTCACATGTCAGAAGGCTTTACATCCAACTGGAGACACCCTCAGAGAAGAGTTTTCTCCACACACACACACACACACACACACACACACACACACACACACACAAGCATGTTTCTTCCATATGTTTACCGTAATCTTATAGAAGCCACTCTGAATATTGACTCTCCTCACAGTCACATGGATAAACACTCAGTATGTAAATCCAGACGATTGGATTATTGTCCTTGTCTAGGTGTTTTATGCACTTGAATGCAATAGGGAGAATGACTGAAGTAATGCATTTCCATAGTTCACTATCCACTATGGCTGGTGTTCTCCCTGGTGCCTAAGTCCAAAAAAGCTGAGCTTAGCTCCTTGTGTTTCAGCCTGCATTTAGCACCTGGGTGAATAAAAACCACCCCATGTCTATTATGGCCCCTTTCATGCTTCTTCTGACTCTCCTGTGTTTTTATGGGGCACAGACAGCAGAACATTATTCACAAATTTCACACCACATCTTGGAATGTGGATTGTAGTTGGACTAGTAAATGTACCGTCACTCATGTCCAGAGGAGGTTGTTGTATGTATTGTGTATGTGTTTGTATGTATGTACGCCCACTGTGCGTACATGTATTTATGCATGCATGCATTTACTGTATTTATGTCACTTCATGTTCATATTATTTCACTCACTTGAGAACAGCAAAAATCTCTCTCTCTCTCTCTCTCTCTCTCTGACCAGTATCCCTCTCCTGTGAGAGCAGCTTGGGGAGGCCAGTCCAGAGGGCTCCTCTCCATTAGCATACATTAGCATGAGAGCTACATAGGC
>JAODXP020000033.1:9102522-9114149 GCA_027497455.2 Sardinella longiceps | reverse complement strand
TACCAACATACACACAGGGGCAGTGTGCAACAATGCACATGTAACAGCTGTGTTGGTACATCCTTGTTAATCTTTGATGCAGTGGAATAAGCACATTAAAATAAAGTGTACCAGACTAGTACCTACATACATATGAAATGTGTGTTTGGTCAATGTCTTAAAACAAGCAGGCCGTTACACAGCAAAGTACATGTAACATCTGTGCTGGTACATCCCTGTTACGCTGTAATACAGTGGAATAAAAACAAAGCTCTGGCAGTATGGAGCTCTCTATTCTGAAAATGGCTGGCAGTCAATGAGTTAATTTGTAAAATCCCTTCCAAAGTGTCTGTCACGTGAAACAGCAAGCAAATAATATCAGTTACTCACATTTCCTTGGTCCTGGTTTCATCCTGCACTCTCCTCCATGGTCGTACCTGAAGAAGGTAGACAATTGTCTGAAATATAGATTGTCTGAAAAACTGAAATTAAAATGTGAAAGTACTTTATATCCATAATTAATGGTAAAAATAACCAAGCTTGCAAAAAAACAGTAATGTACAGACTTTTACAGTCTGGATATCATCGAGCAGGCCTTTATTTCTCAAGATTAGCCACTATAGAGCAGTCATGAAATGGTTGATATTGTCATTCCCCAACAGCCACATTTCACTCAAATTTCTCCAGAATTATCTTCACCCATGCAAAAGAGCCCAACCTCTCCCACTGGGCCTTATCCCTGGATCAAGAACTTCCTCTGGTGGAACACAGGTCAGCATTGGGCCTCTCTCCTCTCCTCATAGACACTAATCATGAACACTGGCTGCTCTCAAGTTTGCGTGCTGAGCCTGATGGCTCCACTGTCATGGGCTTCAACATTGTTGCCGATGAGACAGCAGGAGTGAGGTGTCAAGCTGAGTGATATGCTGCAAAATTACCCCCCTGTGATTGTGTGTCTCCATCAACCAGTTCAGATTTACTCTATACATTATTAGACTTAATATTCTAATATGTACTGTCACATATGTATTTGATATCTCCTCATGTAAAAGAGGATTTGGAGACTGAGCAGCAAATGTGGTAGCCTGGTAAACCATCCTATAACATTTAAATCTAGGTCTGGCATCAAGAGATAAGCCGAATCAATCGTGGGTGGAACCAGGCAGCTACATTTTAAACTACTTCTGCACGCAATAGTATAACAATCAGAGGAACAAACAAGATGTAAACACCAATTCAAAAGGCTGTTGTTTTCGCCATAATCACATAGAGCATTGTGATTAGATGGCACCAACAGCGTCAACCTATCAAAATCCCTAGCCTAAAAATCTAGAGTACGTCATGTGGACAGGACATGTGGTTGGATGAACTGAGCCACTGGGTGTAATCATGTGTCCTGTGATGATCATTTACTTTGTTCTGGGGTTGAACATATGAACTGCTGTGATGCCTCTTATGTTTCATTGTTCCATGTGCTGAGGATAGTGTTCACGGATATAAGGTATTTATGTACTAACTGTTCAAAAGGCCACTTCCCTTCAGCCTTCATTGGGTCTGTGCAAGCTGTCTGGAAAGACTAGACTGGTGTTATGGATTCCAGAACTTGCTGTTAGTAAAACGTTCATGAGCCCCATGTGAGTTTGTGAGTGTGGGACACTGTCTTTCACCTCCAGCACTTAAAAGATCATGACACATATATAAATATGTGTGAGGAAAACATATGGAGGCACGAGAATATCCACACACAAGGGTCAGAAAGACACGAATGGATGAACAGCTCCACTAGACTCTCATCAAACCCAGATTAACACCCAGCACTAACCTGAAGGTCTCTAGTTTACAGTTGGGATCCTCCAGTCTGTCTGTGAGCTCTCTGACACCTGAGTCTCCTAGGTGGTTGTAGCTCAGATCCAGCTCTTTCAGGTTGGAAGGGTTTGATTTGAGGGCAGGGGCCAAGAGAGAACAGCCCTTGTGTGTGATAAGACAACCAGACAGCCTGAAACAAAATATAGGGAAGGAAAGTCCATTGCAAAAAAACAAACAAACAAACAAAAACATACTAAAAGTTTACATGCTAAAGGCAGAAGTACAAGTCACAGATGGAGATCACTTTCAGGATATAATACAACAGAGGAATGATGGTATAAAATAACAACAGTCACTAGTTTTACTAGTTACACTTTGCCCTTTGTATCACACACACACACACACACACACACACACACACACACACACACACACACACACACACACACACACAGAGAGAGAGAGAGAGAGAGAGAGAGAGAGAGAGAGAGAGAGAGAGAGAGAGAGAAATACACCAATCCTAACACAGAAACATTTAAAAACATCTGGTGACATATTTGAAATATGCCTTTTTTCATTGTTACCCTGACTTTTCTGTCTTATATGGTTAGTTTTAGTGGAGTGTTTTGAATATACTCAATCAATCAATGAGCTAAAACCACTCGATCAGCAACAAACCACTCAAGCATATATAAGCTCAAGCCAGGAGACTGGTGATACTGACCTTAAAGTCTGCAGTTTACAGTTAGGGCTACTTAGTCCTGCAGAGAGAAGTTCAACTCCAGAATCCTTCAAGTCATTGTTAGTGAGATCCAGTTCAGTCAAAGACACCAATGACGGCAGAGCAGAGGCTACAATCTTGCTGGATTCTTCTAGTAGGAAACAGCTGTTGAGTCTGCATAGAGTAAGATGGGCAGAGAGAGAGAATAGAACATCGTATTATTGCATATTGAATACAAATAAAGAATACAATGTTAAATGTTTGCCATCTACAAGAAATTAACATCCCTCAGAAAAGATGAAATGAATATCATAACATGTTCTTGCATAGTTTGTGGTTCACATTGCAGTCACAAATATTATTAGAACTTTCAGAAAACCAGCCATGTAATATATGCCCAATATATTTTTAAAATGTTTTTTAATGGGCCAGCTATCCAGAGCTGTCTAATACAGAAACTTTTGGATGCTGCTTGCTAAAGTTAAAAATATTATGTTTATCTGACTTGGCAGTACATTGATATGCCTGGGTTATGCCACACACACAAACACATATACACACCCATGAAACAAAGCACAGAAACATAACCATCTTACAATAAAACTGTTCATTATATACTGTACATGAATATTCAACATGAGCCCAACTTCCCATGCACACATACGGTATGTAGTCTCTTTACAGTCAACAATATTATAGACCTCAGTTTCTCCAGATTGCAGTTTGGACAGTGTAGAGCAGAGAGCAGCTTTTCTCCTGACAGCTGTAGGTCATTCTGACTCAGGTCCAGCTCTCTTAAAGGGGGGGTTGCAGCAGCCTGCAGAACTGAGGCCGCAATCTCACAGGTCTTCTCTGTTAGCTTACAGCCAGCAAGTCTGCAAGAGAGACAAAAGTGTATAATGTGTAATGTTTGAATGTACAGGAGGAAAGAGAGAGGAAAAGACTATAACTGCCCCACATACAGTATGTGCCAGGCCCAAAACACACAACACTATTAAGAGGAATAAGACATGAGAATAACATATGAACTCCACACACCAAGTACAGATAAGCACACACACAAAACATTTCCCACATACTGATGTATCTTATGTCCTCATTGAAATAAGTATGTAACGGACTTGAATGTATCAATTACTGGTTGCAGTCATCTTTGTTTTATCATGTGGATTACTCCTTTGCATTTATACTGTAAAATGGTAATTTCTTGGAATGCCTGTACACTTTTAAATACACAAATCATTCTGCTACACATTTGATTGATCACCTGCCAAGGGACTACAGGTGGAAATTAGCATGACTTTGCTAAAACCACTGGTGCAATGCATCTCTTTTTTTGTTTTACACAAGGCTAATGTTTTTTGTACACTGTCCCTTTTAAAAATAAATAAACACTAGTCTAAAGTCTAAACTGTTTCTCAAAATCGACAATGGTAGAGCGCTAGGCTTGGAAGTTGTGTACTACAAAGACAAGGTTCCATCCATGAACAAGTGCATTCTTGGAAAAAATCTATGAATAAAGAACTCTGTCCCCGATAGAATTTAGAAGTATCCTTGACGTTGGAACAGTGCATGGCGACAAACAATGACCTGGAGCACTTGAATAAGCTGCCTTCCAAGCATGCTTCCTCAACTTTGAGGAACTTCTTCCTCTTAAAAATAAGTATGATTACATGTAACACACAGCCAGAAATACAGAAGTTACATCAAGTAGATCAAGTAAAGCAGTGAGGCATGATTGTAATTAACACAGTCTACCTAAACAGTGAGCGTATGTTAGCACAGCCTCCAGGACTATTTACCTCAGTTTCTCTACAAAGTGTGAATGTTGTCTCTGTGTCTTTCAGAATATTACTGACCTCAGTTTCTCCAGTTGGCAATTTGGGTTTCTAAGATTAGAGAGCAGCTTCTCTCCTGATGTTAGCAGATCACAGCCACTCATGTCTAACTCAATCAGCTGAGAAATATATGAGTGTAAAATTGAGGCCAGAACCTCACAGGAACTGGGATTGAGTAAACAGCTGATGAGTCTGTAGTGGGAGATGAAAAAACATGCCATGGCCAGCAATATGGCCTCTTTATTCCTTACATCCCAATACAAAACCCAGTTAATACCACCTATAATAAATTTATATAATAATTGTGAAATACAAAAATGAAATTTACTGAATTAAAAGCACCATCACTTTTTTGGGGGGGGGGACATAGTGCAAAAATACAGACCTCACTTTACAGTCTTTATTCAGTGTGTAATGGAGCAGTTCTTTTCCATCGTCCTGAAGCTCACTGTCACTGATGTCCAGCTCTCTTAGGTGGGGTTTCGCCTCCAGGAGAATCAAAGCTAAAGACCCTCCTTTCAGTTTACATCTGACAAGTCTGTAAAAACACAAATCCCAACTATGTGCCATCTGTGATTGTGATATTCAGTTCACACATGATACCAGGCCAGTGGGCAGCCTCAAGTCAGTCTTGTTACCAATATGAGCAATTTGGACAATTTTAGCCAACACCTTTTGGTCAATTTCAGTCCTGTCTAAACCTAAGGTGCAACTAGGTTTGTAAAATAGGCACACTAGGCAACATGTTTTGATAAATAAAACCTGAATACATGCAGAACACATATAAACATTGCTACACAAAATTGTCTAGGTGACACCAAATAACCAAAGTACCAAAAACCTTGACAAATGTCCCAGGTTGATGAGAAAAGTAGGCTATGCTGGTTAACATTCCTTCTCACTGACCTCAGTATCTCCAGTTTGCATTGTGGATCTCCAAGTCCCACACAGAGTAGCTCCATTCCTTCATCCTGCAGGTTGTTGTCACTCATGTCCAGTTCTCTCAGATGGGAAGGTGACCTTTGAAGCACTGATGCCATCATCTCACACATTGTTTTAGAGACGTGACACTGGTTTAGCCTGTATAACAGAAGGTGAGGGCTGGTCAACACTTCCGCTTGTATATTCCTAAAATGTATGTCTCACATTTCATAATTTTTAGACCTCTCATCGAGAATTCTGAAACATTTTAGATGTGCTCATTCCCAAAGCTCTTTCAAATCAATCCCAAGAGAAATTATTCACTCACAATACTCTCTTTGACACATTCACAACAGGGAGCATTCTGCGGAGCCCTTCCTCTGATATCAGGTATTTCTTCAGATCAAACTCCTCAAAGTCTTCAGCTGACATCAGCAGCAGATAGGCCAGAGCTGAACATTGGGCTGGAGTCAGGTCCCTCTCTTCATCTGCTGAGCTCATGTATCTGTGTAGCAAATAAACTCACACTTAAGTGGTAAACTACAGTCATGGCCGAATGTTTGGGCATTCTCACACCCAAAACTGAACTCAAAAAACATTATGTTCCAAAACAATTATCGTAGTGAAATAGAGCTAAAAAAAAAACACCATACGTAAGGTTAAATGGTATTGAAATGGAATTTCATTCTGAAACTATTTTTCCAGCGTAGTAATATCAACTAATACAACAAAAAGGCAAATAAAATAGGAACTGTATTTCACTATGATAATTGTTTTGGAAAATGAACAGACACCACTAACCACTCATTGAACGGACACCACTAACCACACCACTAAAAGTTTAAGATTGTTTTGAGGACATTATCGAACATGCACAAAGCAAGCCATTCTGAAGCAAAAAAGGTCAATTCTAAATGAGCCACATATCTGAGACAGGACCAATCATCAACATTTTGCTGTCAATGATTCTGTTTCATCCTAGACACTGCAAAAGGGGCTAAACATGCTAAAAATTGAACTTCCCCTTTAAACACAATCAGAATTATTGCCAAGGAGTACACATCATCTTTTTACCTATTATGCTGGATTATTAAAATATCAGGTAAGCATTTGTATTGAAACAAAAACGCTTCTGAACAATAACAAAGCAAATAACCTGTTTATCTCTTCAATTAGTGAATTATCCCCAAGCTCATTCAGACAGTGGAAGAGGTTGATGATCCTTTCTGGTGAGATATTCCTGCTGATTTTCTCCTTGATATATTCAACCGTATCATAGATGCTCTTTTCTCTGGAAGCTAACCGTGGCAGCACCATGTCCAAAGGGTAGCGGATTTTCGGCTCCAGCATTGGAGCCAGGCCAAGAAGGAAACGTACACAAAGATCTAAATGTCCACTCTCACTCTCTAAGGCCTTATCCACTGCCATTTTGAAGAGCTCAGACCTTGTAGATTTCTTGAATAATGATGTAATGTTTTTCCAGATATTTTTTCTCTGAGTCTCAAAAAGACACAACCTCTTAGTTGCGTGTGTGTGGATCAAGTAAAGAGCTGCCAGGAATTCCTGCACACTCAAGTGCACAAAGCTGAACATGCTTTCTCCACTTACAGAACTTTCCTTTCTGAAGATCTGTGTGCAAAGCCCAGCCTTTAATGCTCCTGTATTTACATCAATGTCACACTCTGTTAGGTCCTTCTCAAAGAATATCAGGGTGCCTTCCTCTAGATGTTTGAATGCCAGTTTCCCAAGTTTAACAAGGAGCTGCCCTTTTTCCTCTGTTTTCATCTTTTCATTAAGATATTTCTCCATTCTGGTGATCTGGAAGACACTGAATTCTGTGTACATTTCTGTCAAGGTGTTGGGCATTTGTTGTTTGGAGGCTCTTTGCTCCTCACCCATTTCTCCAAGCACAGTTGCTGTAATTCGACAGAAGACTGGAATGTGACACATTATGTAAAGACTTCGCTTTGATTTTATGTGCTTAATTGTTTGTTCAGCTTTATTTGGAATGACCCTCTTGAAATACTCTTCTCTGTGTCCTTCATCAAAACCTTGGATCTCTGTCACCAAGTGGAAGAGGTCACACAGCTCCTTATTGGCTGCTGCTGGTCTTGTTGTAACCCAGATGAGGGCTGAAGGCAACAAGTTACCAGTAATCAAACTTGTTGTTAACACAGCAACTGATGCTTTTTCTTTTGGGTCAGAGATGTGCTCGTCCTTATCATCAAAGTCCAGCTGAAGTCTGCTTTCATCTAAACCATCCAATACAAAAAGAACTGCCCCTTTTAATTCAGCTGTTTCTTTCAGTTCTTCAAGTTTTGGGTAAAATTTAAGAAGAAGGTCAAAGAGACTGTACTCTTTTTTGTACAAGTTCAGCTCTCGAAATGGAAGCACAAAAATAAGGTCAATATTCTGATTATTTTTTTCTTCAGCCCAGTCCAAGACAAACTTTTGCACAGCAACACTTTTCCCCACGCCAGCTATTCCCAAAGTCAAGACCTTTGTGACAGGTTCATCTGCATGATAGTGGCCAGAGAATATGTTTGGTAACTTTATTGTGGTCATTGTCCAAGAGCTTGACTTTTTCTCAATTTGCTTCAGGTGCATTGCTGACACTTCATGTGCACTGTCAACTCCTCCAGTTCGACCTTCTACAACACTGAGCTCTGTGTAGATGACATGTAGCTGTTGGTCTCCCAGCTCTTGATGTACAAGGAAACACTTATTCTTTAAGATTGACTGCAGGTGATTTTTCAGTCTAGCCATTTTTTCTGTTGAAGAGAAATAATGCAAATAAATGTACTGTATGGAGGTAATATTCAATCTGTTGACTTTATAGTGAGTTTCTAGATATTGTAACCCTATGAGACCGCAAATTCACACCCATTCTTCTCAGTAGGCTCAGTTGCACAGTTTACATAGAACAGGGGAGATTCACACATCATTGTAAGCAGCGCAACAAGCACTTTCCAATGATGTCTCGCTGTTATAATAACCGGTTTCTGTGTAAGTTGATGAAAATACAAACATTAAAACAGTTAATCCATCTCATGCCTGTACATCACTAAATATGAAATATCTCACAAATATGGTGATAATATATCAAAATAAACAGCAGATTGCACCTATTCAAATGGTGAGTAGCTTTCCTTTCTATGATTAACGGTTCCCAAGGAATCCGGTTTTGAAATTATATAAAATTTCTGCATCTTCTCCAACCGCCCCACCCCAACATAAATATTTTTTCCCCCTATCAGTAGTTGTTTTCAGACTCCTGTTTGTCATAATCGACAGATGCTAGCGGAATTGGAACTGAGGACCAAGAACAGCAATGCAACCTTGTGTCGTGTCTTTTACACCCCTTATTCCATTCTTCTCTGTGCAATGGGATAAGAGCTCAAAAGTAAAGGTAGTGAAATTATCCCAAAAATAGCAGGACTCAAATGTTAATGTTACCTTTGTCTCGAGGTCTTGAACTCACTAGAGAGAGAGAGAGAGAGAGAGAGAGAGAGAGAGAGAGAGAGAGAGAGAGATCACAGCAGTCACCATTTATCAAGACAAAATGTTCCATGTTATTTCATATTCCATAATTTATATTTACCTATCCCTATTTTCTTTTCGAAGTCTGTGGCCAGCTGGTTGTTTTCCATGATTCTTAATATCTTCACCATGACCTCTGCTGAGGTTTCTATACAGAACCTCTGCACTATTTGTTCAACTATGTCATCTCGAACAGCTTTCTCCAGGTTACTCCATGGGATTTTGTAATTGTCTCTAAAAATATGTTTGAATCTATTGAGTTCATCTTCTGATAGATCGTCCAAGGTTTCTCTCATGATTTGGCGGACTGAAGAGGACTGGAGTGTGCTGTCTGTTGCAGAAATGAGTCAGGATATTTTTATCTCCATAATATCAATATCAGGGGAATATGTATATTCAAATATTTCTCACCAGGTGTAGTCTTGGCTGTTTGTTCACCTTGCCCAGTTTGCTGATTCATGTCATCCAGCCTGTCAGGTAGAAATAAGATTTTTTTACTCATCCAGTAGGAAATCGAAGAATGGTGTGTATCATGAAATTATGTTTAAATTACAGTTCAATCAGATCTGATTAATCAATAATCATATGACTGATGTTGATTATTAAGTCTGGTATTTCCCAGGATGTTTGGGTGATAAAACATCAAGATCCAAAAACAGTTGCTCATAGATGTTTTTTTTTTCCTTTGTGGCATATTGGTCTAAATGTACGGAGCCCCTCTGGTGACATGGTGGTACTATATTTTTAAGGAGGAAGAAAAAAAAAAAAAAAAAAAAGCATGTTCTGGGGACTAACACTGACTACATTTTTGCGAGATCTTGAGTTTGTTTTGCGAGATCTCGAGTTTTTTGCGAGACCTTGAGTTTGTTTTGCGAGATCTTGAGTTTGTTTTGCGAGATCTTGAGTTTGTTTTGCGAGATCTCGAGTTTGTTTTGCGAGATCTCGACTTTTCATTCTCAAGATCTCGCAAATCAAAAGTCGAGATCTCGCAAAACAAACTCGAGATCTCGCAAATCAAAAGTTTCATGCATGTCTGATGGTTGCAAGTCTGAAATTAGGTTGTAGTTTCATATATTACCAGCAGGCGGCGCATACGGCTCTGACTTCTAGGCCTGGTGGCCTAGTTGCCTGCGCGCATAATGTTGGTTTCGGTTTCTGTGTCGCTGAAAGGTAGAATTGATAGAGTGTCTACCTTGGTAAGGAAAAAATAGACATGGATCAACAGATAGCACTTTATTTTGAGATGGGGTTTGGGTGATTATGGAATTGATTATTGGTTGATCATGCAGTGCGAGTCATTTTGAAAATAACCTGAGACTGCATGTGCCAGGAGCCGATCACCTCCTGGTAACATGAAGGAACACAGCCTAATTTCAGACTCAACCATCAGACAAGCATGAAATTCGAGATCTCGAGAATAAAAAGTGGAGATCTCGCGAAACAAAGTGGAGATCTCGCAAAATAAAGTCAAGATCTCGCAAAATAAAGTCAAGATCTCGCAAAACAAAAATCAAGATATCGCAATTTATACCATGTCATAATCAGTATGCAATAGGGTTAAACCAGTTGTTTACTGAAATGGCTCTATTTTAATGAGCTAGTAATGAGCTAGAGCTATTTTAATGGCAGACATTTTCTCAATATCAACAAGAATCAGTCCCCCCAGGATTTTGCGGGCCTTTTTTGTGATTGTTGCGATAAAAAATGCTTGATTTCGCGGCAGGTTTTCTGAAAAGTTGCGGCAGAAGTTGCGCTGATTTTAGGCATTTTATTGCGAGAAAATTGCGGGGGGCAGGAAAAATTGCGGAAAGTTGCATGTTTTTTTTTTTTTTTTTTTAAGCAGCACATTTTCATGTGTTTGATGATGGTAGGTGGTTATAGCTATGCAGTGAACAATGCCATATTGCAACTATAGGTTTTCTTTTATCTTGAGGTTGTTTACCATCTAGAACTGCAGAATGCACATCATGGATGGCTGATGGCAATTATGGTTTTAGTTATCAACCCTTTATATGACTACATGCCATCCAAGTTCATCTGTAAACCAGAACAAAATATTATATTAAAAATAGATATCTGAAATAGTGATGAAAGTGCTGCTTTAAAGCAAAGAAGGAGGGAGTGGTTGTTGCATGTCATCATCTTCCGCTTCATCATATTCATCACCATAACCTTAATCATATTGGGCTTGATTGATTGCACTAGTAGACTGTGACTAAGCATTAGTAAAACTGTGGTATACCTAATGTGAAGCCATTGCCAGGGAGCTAGCACTCATATATTTAGAAGCTACAAGTGAAGTAGTTCCACAGCAAGAAGTAAGGCATGAGCTGTAGGCCTACTGTTTGTCATACAATAAATAACTGTGTGGCAATCACTTGGCTGAAAAAAAATCTGCTTAATTTTATTGCAAAAATATAAAAGCCATCTAATTAGCTTTCTACTTCATACAAGCCAAAACAGGATTTGATATCTTAAAACATGGAAAAGATGCAGGCTAGCTTACACAAACCGAAAAAAATTGACTACTCTGAATTATGATAGACCTAAGAATGGGAACCAACTTAATGTGCGTTTAGTGTCCTATGACAAAGGGGGCTGGGTGAAAATCAATTTTGTCGAATTCTTCGTGGAGATGGTTCTACAGTAGCCTACATTAGCAATAACTTTCAACTCTGCTTGAATTCGTCATTTAGATAACTTGTGATTTTGGAATCCACACGCGCGCGCACACATGAAGGGAGAGGGAGAGAGAGACGCGCACAACGGAAGAGAGCTCATTCAGTCCAATGCGTAATTTAAGGTAACACTTGCCTCATAAC
>JAODXP020000033.1:9092736-9097736 GCA_027497455.2 Sardinella longiceps | reverse complement strand
TTCAACTGAGTGTGGAGGACATGTGGGGCACAGCAGTGAAGATGGAAAGAGACTGAAGGATGAAGAAATGAAGGAAAGAAGGATTGAAGGAAGAAGTCAAGAAAGAAGTAAAGGAAGGAAAAGACGACAGAAAGAGTGGACTACTATCATTTCAACTGATTCACAGCAGTGAGCATAACTGTGAAGATGGATAGAAATGAAGGAAGAAGGACTGAAGAAGAAGCAAGAAAGAAGAAATGAAGGAAAAAGTGACAGAAGAGTGGCATAGCTGTAAGATGGAAGCGGAAGATGAAGAGGAGCAGAAAGAAAGTAGAAGTAAGAAGGAAGGAAAAAGTGACAGAAAGAGTGGACTACTATCATTTCAACCTGTTAGACTGTTTACGAAGTGAGTCAACGATAGAGTGAGAGACAGAAAAAGAAGAGGTAAATAAATGAGAGGGGGAAGCAGAGCAACTACTGGGTGGAGGGAAAAAAAGAGTTGCTGGTTCAGGGGTTGGAGGGTGGGTGAGAGGGGGTATTTTGGCGGGAAAAGAGGGAAGCTCTGCCGGTCGGCAGGAGTGTTTCCTTGGAGACGAGAACCTGCTTCCTCCCTGCCTTCTTCCCACAACATCACAGGGCTTGAGAAATCTCTCACATTCACTTAGCACATGCTCACCAGTTATACACACACACACACACACACACACACACACACACACACACACACACACACACACAGAGTGAGAGACAGTGTCACTGTTTACATTCCTGATTACCCGTGTCATTGCCTTGCCCCGACCTGCAGGCACAGAAAGTCGGAGACCAGTCTCCAGTTTTGACATATACCTCTGTGTGTGTGTGTGTGTGTGTGTGTGTGTGTGTGTGTGTGTGTGTGTACTCCATTGTTTGACAGTAAAAACCAAGAAGATGAAGTGTGTTTGTGTGTGTTGACCACATATTTGCTTGTTTTATAAGTGCTTTTTTGACATTTCTTTTTTTATTTATTTACTGCATATGTTTGTGTATGTGTGAGAGAGAGAGAGAGAGTGGAGGAAAATAGGAATAGAGAGTGTGTGTGCACACGCAGTTTGTGTGCCAGAGTAAAATAAGTCTGCACAGGAATGTGCTTACTCCATTAAGACTCAAGGTCAACTGTCACGTTCCGCCTGTTAGGAGAGTGTGTGTGTGTCTGTGTGTGTGTGTGTGTGTGTTGTGTGTGTGTGTGTGTGTGTTTATGCTACATGTACTTGTCTCTGCATTTGTTTGCATACTACATTCAAAGTGGTAATGGGTATCAAAGTGTGTGTGTGTGTATGTGTGTGTGTGTGTGTGTGTGTGTGTGTGTGTGTGTGTGTGTGTGTGTGCATGCGTGTGTGTGTGTGTCTTGTCGCCTGTCAGACGCAGTGAAAGGTTCCAGGTGACTGTGCACTGATTTGAAGGGAGGGAAATAGCTCCACATGTCATGTCAAAGTTCAAAGGTCGGGGGTCTCTAAATATTTTAGAGTGGCGGTTGGGAGCCGGTGACTTGCCCTCGGCCCTCATCTTAAAGAAATGAGGTCGCATTTGACTTGCTGTCTCATCCAGCAAGGAAGTACATAGAGCTTCAAAGCTCTGACAGACATGTCAACACATCTAAGACTTAAGCCTCCATTTTACTATCAGATACATTTACAGTGTCTTTTTAGGTATATTTTCTATGTATGTATATCTTTAAATGATACGTTTTTTTTTGTTTTTTTTGTTTGTTTTTCTTTTTTACTATTATTTTTTTTTGTTGTTTCTTTTAAAAATGTTTTTAAACTTTCAAAAAAAGTTCCCATCAAATGTGTTTGCCAAATCAATCCCTTCTTGGTTAATAAAGAGAAATCCCAACTCTTGACTGTGCAGGGGACGTCATTTATCTTCATTTTAAAACCTTCCCATTTGGATTTCCTAAAATGCTCGGGGTGTTTGTGGTGAGTGACTGGTATTGTTGGCATTTCTCGAAAATACGTTCACACTGATTGAGTCGTGCGGGGGGAATGTGGCGAGTCTGTATCACCATCGCGCGCAGCTCTGTTTTTCTCACGGGAACAGCATGCGCAGCCCTGTCCCACCTGCTCTGGAGTGGCAAGAACTTGTGGGCTCTGGGAGCACATTAGTGCGAAATGTAGTAGCCTCGACGAGCAAACACACACACAAAACAAACAAGTAGGCAAAGGTAAACCCAAATAAATGTTGTGTATAGAAACAACTAGACACACACGAGGGTTGTTCAGTTTATTTAGCCCCTCTTTGCACAATGTGGTTTGTTTCCATTGGCGCTGATATCAATTTAATATGTTCTTAATTGTCCCTTCCGGTCGAACTTCACATAACCCTGATCCAGATGGGTGTTGCAATTGTGCGTGCTCATTGGGTTAAAAGGCAAAGAGTGATCGATGTGCATACGTATCTTTGGGGGGGACAAAATCAGTTTAAAGTTTGTGCAAAGGTTGACTAAATCTTATGAAGCATAGCAAAGTTGCTAATGTCTTTCGCAATTAATGGGGTCCTTTAGGCATCCAAAAATAAATAATTAAATAAATTACAATTCTGCACTGATATGAAGGTACAGTAACAGTTACATCAACCTACTCTAGTAATGGCTTCGTTTCATGTATGAATTTAAGTGGCAGGCCTACTTAAAGCCGCATTTATTGATAACACATTTATTTGAGCTATTAGGCTACCTTACGTCAATCAGATATTTCATAGTATATTGCATTTGAGGACTCATTTGTTATTCATACTAATCTATTTCGAGGCATCGCCTTGCCATGTTGATTGCTCCTTGCGTTGCTTGACCTCCTTGCAATGCTGTGCGCGTGTCCCTCACATTCCCTCTGTAATGGACCCTCTGCTAGCTCCGTGTCTTTTATTACTCCTAAGAATATCTCCACTCATAATCACACACACACACACACACACACACACACACACACACACACACACACACTCGCTCCTGGAGGAAACAGCCGCCGGTGGGGGCGTGGTTTAGGAGCCCTATCGGCCCTCGGGGGAAGGCGTGACGCGCGCCAGAGCGCCCCTCGCAAGCCCAGCGGTGTTTACGGGCTCTCAAAACTTCCTCTCCTCCTCATGACACGCTCACTCCGCACAAGCCAAGGACACTGATGAGAAGTAACGTTACAGGCAACGGGACGGGACGGATAGACATGAGTGCACCGAAGCGTTCCGCTATTTTCCTCGTCCGCTTTGGTTCCTTTGAGTAACATGTAGCTTTTTTTTGGATTTCATACAGCCTTATCTTCTCTGGATTTAATAAACCGCGTTTATTGGACTAATCCAATTTTACAGTGGTAAGGGAGCGAACTGAAGAATGATTGCTCTGGTTTTCGTCTATGCAGTGGCCGTTGCCCTGTTATGGCCGGCAAGCAGCGCGCAGTATTCCAGCGACCAATGCAACTGGAAAGGAAGGTAGGTTTGTGAATGTTAAATTACCATTATTTACCCTTTTCATCTTTGCAGCGGTTTCAGACTTTATAATGTTGGCTAGGTTTAGTGTATTGCATATTTGGAACGCCTTAGACCTGGCAAAGACGAAGAGAATGGATTGACTGCAAAATGTTTTCACTCATAAAGATTTCTAATTGTTTAGACGTGTTACTTTAATATGCATTTTATGTATAAATGTAGGCTATAACCAGTTCTAGCTAAAATAGTTAGCTAGACAAGAAAAACAACCAGATCCTGTGTTCGGGAGATGGAAATATTCTCAAAATAAACTCCTTTAACATACCGGTAGCCTATGACTAATTTGGAACTTTGCTATGATTACTAGCTTGCGTTAGGATAGGATTCGGGGGATGCCCCAACATGCCTTGACCCTTTTCACCCCCATGTGTCAGTGTGAGACTGACCAGTGGGCGCGATCAATGGGCAATCACTGCATCCTCTCACTTCTGATTTGAGTTGATGGGCAGCTATTTGTGTGGGGGCGGGGTGTGTGAGGGATAATGTTATATCAAGTATTTATGTGTCTGTGTGTCTGTGTCGCACTATGTGTAAGTTTTGTAACACTTTAGTCACGATGGGATGTTATCTGAAAAGCAAAATGTCTATTGATAGCCTAATTGTAACTTTCCGCAATGCCAGCCCGTTGACTAGCCTACTTGAAGGCTACGGAAATTATGGGGTTGACTTCAAGGAAAGGGCCGCATTATGTCAGTAACCAGCCCAAACCCCTGTAAATTATTTAGCTAATATTTTCGGGCTAGCCTATATATTATTTCTACTTTGACCTAAAATAAAATCTGGAACGATAAATAAATAAAAATGAAACGTACACCTACTCCTCCTTTCACCCCTGAGGTCAGTGTTGACCTCCGGAGATCTCTGAACTCTCTGCGGCCGGCCGGTCCTCCCCCCACTCTCTCTCTCTCTCTCTCTCTCACACACACACACACACACACACACACACACACACACACACACACACACACACACACACACATTCCCCTCATCTCCTGTTCCATAATCTGGTCTTCATTTAGGAGCGCTCAACTCCCGACTAAACTCGGTTCTGTACGTGCTGAGGTTCTGCCTAATTAGCCCCAGTGAAATGATTTTAATAGCCCTAATCAAAAACATCCCCCCACGAAACAGAGTATAGCACAGCTGTGTGTGAGTGTGTGTGAGAGAGAGAGAGAGAGAGAGAGAGAGAGAGAGAGAGAGAGAGAGAGAGATGGCTGGATGAGAGAAATCCATGAGGGGAGGGGGAGCGGGAGATACTGCGTGTGCGCGTCGGTAGCCAAACTCCCCATTTGTCTGTGGTCAGGTCTTCAGTGGAAGAACGAGGCCCGACTCTTCAAAGCAGTCGGTTTCGAGTCGACTGTGTGGTATTCAGAATACGGTCCCTCAATACGGAGGTCAAGCGCACATCTCTGTAATTACTTGGGGGGTGAAGATGGTGCACAGATGTCTAGTTTAAAATAAACATCAGTGGCCTGTGAAAAGGTTTCTATCCGAGTAGTTAGACTGGC
>JAODXP020000033.1:9027736-9085236 GCA_027497455.2 Sardinella longiceps | reverse complement strand
TTAAAACAGTTAGAACAGACATACATTTATATTATTCTCCTTCCTTCAATCTAAATCACCCCTCTCTCTCTCTCTCTCTCTCTCTCTCTCTGTCTCTCTCATAAACACACACACAAACGCACACACACACACACACACACACACACACACACACACACAACACACACACACACACACACACACACACACACACACACACACACACACACACACACACACACACACACACACACACACACACACACACACACACACACACACATACAAACATACACCATACAATCCAATCCTAGACACCCACCCACCCACCCACCCAAATACATAAGCCCATTGAAATATTGACAGATCATATAAAATGTTACATTTCATAACTACACTTTTATTCTATTCTCTTTCACCAGTTATTTCTGTCTTGTACACATGCACACATAAACACACACATGTACACACACACAGGGGGTATATGAAGAGGTGTGTGTGAGCATGTGTGTGTGTGTGTGTGTGTGTGTGTGTGTGTGTGTGTGTGTGTGTGTGTGTGTGTTGGTGGGGTCAGTGACGTGTGAAAGTGGGATGGAGAGAGAGAGAGAGAGAGAGAGAGAGAGAGAGCGGTATAACAGGAGGAAGGGGGGATGGAAAGATTTGTAGGGAGGGATAGAATGAGAGAGAGGGAAAGGGGGATGGTGTGAGAGGAAGGAGAGAAAGTGGAGAGGAAGACACAGCTGAGTCAGCAGACAAGCCAGAGTGACAGGATGTGTGTGTGTGTGTGTGTGTGTGTGTGTGTGTGTGTGTGTGTGTGTGTGTGTGTGTGTGTGTGTGTGTGTGTGTATGTCTGTGTGTGTGTGTGTGTGTGTGTGTGTGTGTGTGTGTGTGTGTGTGAGAGAGAGAGAGAGAGAGAGAGAGAGAGAGAGAGAGAGTAAGCTAGTGTTTGAGAGAGTGTGTGTGTCTGAGCTAGTGTGTGCCTGTTTGTGTGTGTGTGTGTGTGTGTGTGTGTGTGTGTGTGTGTGTGTGTGTGTGTATGTGTGTGTGTGTGTGTGGAGAGAGAGAGAGAGAGAGAGAGAGAGAGAGAGAGTAAGCTAGTGTTTGAGAGAGCGTGGTGTTTCTGAGCTAGTGTGTGCCTGTTTGTGTGTGTGTGTGTGTGTGTGAATGTGTATGTCTGAGCAAGTGTTTCTGTTTGTGTGTGTGTGTGTGTCAACATAATTCCGTCCTACCTAAACAATGTTAACTCCTTTAGTAGATGATACATTTTATATTACACAATGATGCTCATTTTTCCATTGTCATGCTTTTGATAGTAGCTACTTTAGCGTACCAAAAATCCAGATCCCTTCACTTTTCTCACTACGTCTGTTAGTATGGCGAGATATGCTAATGTACATGGATTAATTCATCAATGAACTCTGATATACAGTAACATTATATACATTTCAAATATTTAAATATTCTCTCTGTCTCTCTCTCTCTCTTTCTTTCACAGCTCACTGTCGGCCATGCAGTGATGAAGAGGTTCTTATGGCTGTGTGCACTAGTGATTTTGGTAAGATTACTTTACCCATTTTCACTTTTTTTAGACTTTTTTTATTCCTGTTTTGATGTATTAGGTTTATTAGTTTAATTTATTGGTTAGTTCTTTTACTTTACAGTTTAGAGTAAATACATTTGTTTAGATCATCTATGGTTTTCAGAACAAAAATAATAATGCTCTCTCTCTCTCTCTCTCTCTCTCTGTCCCTTTCCTTTCATTCCTCTCTCTCTCTCTCTCTCTCTCTCTCTCTCTCTCTCTCTCTCTCTCTCTCTAGCTGGCTGTGGTAGTCTCCACACAGTGTCCCAGCCCCAGCAGAAAGACTCCACCAGTGGCACGTGGCTGCAGGTGTCTCTGACACGTCTTTACCGCCAGAAAACACGAATCTTCACCTCCTCCGGCGCTCGCGCCCGCAGATCCTGGACGGGTCAGGTCCGAGCTCCGCCCCACTGCCCCGTCGTCCACGGCGATGATGCCGCTGGGGGTGGAGACTACTTGCTGACGGGTGCATTGCGATTGGGTGAGGCGTGGCTGGGGTGTGCGCCTCGTTATCAGGACTTCCTGAAGATGTACCAGGAAGCACAAGCCAGGGGTACCAATCCCTGCAGCATAGACACAGACTGAAAAGACAACTATGGGGGCCTGGAGTGGACAAACTGTGCACTACAGACACAGACGGAAAGGAGACTACGGGGGCCTGGAGTAGACAAACTGTGCACTACAGTGACAAGAGACTAAGGGGGCCTGCAGTGGACAAACTGTGCACTACAGACACAGACTGTCTACAGAGGCCTGATGGGGTCAAACTGCAGCCCAAAATTAGAGTGTGAAAGAGGGACTACAGGGTCCTTGGAGGGCCAAACTATGTGGCAGAGGAACTGACAGATGGGATTTTTTGCACAAACACAGATTGTGCATATGGAATGGTGATGACTATTGTGTTTGACTGAAGTTACACAGAGCTGCCAAAGCCCCTGAATGAGTATGTTACATGTCTTGTGATGCTCAGAGAGGAGCTGGTGGCTGAATAGGACTGACACCCCACCGTTGTTGATGAACTTAGAAGAGCAGTGGAAAATAAACTTGTGGCTGTTGAGGGTGTGTGTGTGTGCACGTGAGTGTGTATTTTTGTGCATGTGAGTGTGTGTATGGGAACGTGAGTGTCTGTATGCATGTGAGTGTGTGTCACTGTTTGTGTGTATATTATGCACAAAAAGCTTGCTGCAAAGGTGTTTCTGTAAAGGAATTTTTCTCCTGCTCTTATGAAGAGCTTCATGTAATGTACAGTAATCTGGTCATTTTTCTTGACTGCAGTTTGTGTGTGTGTGTGTGTGTGTGTGTGTGTGTGTGTGTGTGTTTAGGGAGATCCAGAAAACTTGGTAAACAACCTGTGTATTGAATGACCAATGCTCTCAATGTAAATAAAGATCTCCTTTTTACCCTATTGTAAATCTGTTGCATATTACTTGAACACGCATGCATGAGCACATGAGTGTGATTTAACTGGACTGTGTTTGAAATTATTTTATTAGGATAACCCCTTGAGATGTGACATCTCGTTTACGAGAGGGTCCTAGCAAAGATGGACTAAAACAACACGTACATTCACAGATAACAACCATGCAGTGCACAGTACAAAAGTAAAAACAACATAGACAGCAACATAGATGAAACATAGACAAAACAAAAACATAGACAAAACAAAAACATCGAGCCTACAATCATAAGTAATAAATAAAACTGTGGATGTGTCAGATGTGTGGATTTCTCCTATTTCAACCTGGAAGGGAAGTTCTATATATGCCTAGTGAAGGTCCATAAAGCAAATGTACCAAATACGAGATTCAAGATTATTTAAAAAAAAAAATAACACACACACATCAGCAAAAAAAAGACACATCAGGCACAATTATGCTATAAATAAATAAATAGTCATGATCTGAATAAAACACTGATCTTTGAATTAACTATATTAAAATAAAAGACTTTGATAAGCAGTAAAAAACATGAGGTGTAGAAATGTAAATACCTATTGCACACACATACCTCTACACATGCAATTGCACAAATCCCCACATACACACACACACACACACACACACACACACACACACATACCTACCCCTACACATACATACATACGCACAGTAGCCTACACCTATCCCATACGTACATTCACATTGTACACTCAACTTACAGTGTGGTAGGCCTACTGTTCCACAATCTTGCAATTTTGAAGGTGCACAATGCATCAATCAAGAGTGTTTTTGTTTGTTTCTGTTGTTCAGGGTCTCCTCATATATTCAGTCTTAATGTGCCATCTAGTGGTGAATTGTGCTATAACCTTTCCTTAGGCTACATGCTCTGAAGGTGTGTTGTCTGTCTTATTGTTTTTCTCTTTTGGTTTGCTTCATTTCTGGAAACTGAACAACGGACAAATATCCAAACTACCTTGTAATGTTTATTCTCATATGCACAGTACCCCTGATACAGTAAACAATAAAAAAACAAAAAAGTTACAAAAAAAACTTTTACAAAAAAGTTGTACTGTAAATCATAAGAAAAAATACTATAATTCGGATATCATTTTATTATTTGAGAATAGTCAAAGGACAACATATCAGGTTTTTTTTTAATTGTTATATGGAATACTTATATCAAATTTGAATGCAGTAACAAAGAAGTTGGAATGTGTCAAGAGCAATCTTTCTTGTCCTAGACATGATTTCAACTGCCAAACTGATCTGTGTCTTCATTATGTTTGTCTTTTCGCTATGTATAAAATTTCAAAGATATTGACTGCAAGCCAGCCATTTGATCAAACCTTAGTGTTATGTTATAATTTGCCCTCATTATCTGATAATATTTAAGGCATACCCTCAAAATGTAATCTTGTGATCGCACATTGTGCTATTCAAAACCTATTAGCCTGCAATTTATAACGCCCCAAGCAGACACAAGTAGTTTTGACAATTCAATTCAATTCTGATCTGAAAAATTTACCAAAGCTACAGAGGGAAAATGTCCTAGATAGAGAATATCATCTGATAATTTTGGACTCGTAAAGTTACTGTTTTTTACATTTCTCATTCAATTGCATATCTTTCAATGCTTCTTTCACAAGATCTTCACCGTAATTTCCTGTAAATGTCCCTATGGCATAACCAACTCCTCCTCCTATAGCACCCCCTCCAACTGCTGCACCTGCTTTTGCTGTTCCAGCTGCTCCAGCACTTAGACCTACTACAACTCCAGCAACACCTCCTGCAGCAGATCCACCAGCCTGCAATGTAGCCTTCATAGCTTTTTTCTTTTCTGCTGCCTTTTGTTCTAGCTTCTCAAAGACTTTTTTAGTCTGATCCTCTCTTATTTTTTCCTCATGCTCCCTTTTTGATCTTCGTCGATTTGTTTTCTTCTTTGCTCATTCTGTTCATTGTTGCTCTGAGCTCTATTGTATGTAGCAGTGGTATAATATGCATTATTATTCAATGTCAACATTTCATCTATTTTAGTGAAGAGCTCTTTAACCTGTCTTGGATACTTATTATTACTGTTCTCAAAAGCATGGTATCTGCGCCAACAACTCTTGACAAGCTCTTTCAGTTCAGGACTTTCACTTATAAATTCATGAATAGGTTTGCCTTTCAGATTATCTCTTCCTGTGAACAACACAATAGTATACTTGAGAGCTCCCTCTCCAAAGTTTTCCTGAATCCACTTTACAGCATCTCGCAGTTCTTTTGTGAATCTACATAGCCTAATGACCAGGAGGAATGCATGTGGTCCTGGGGAACACAATTGAATACACTTTTTGAACTCATTTTTCAGACGTTGGTTACTGTTGCATGTATCATTGATGCCTGGTGTATCCACCAGTAAAAGGCGTCTGTTTTCTATTGTACTCTCTTTTGATTCACAAAATTTAGTGACAGACGTTGGGCAGCAGTCTTCCCTAAAGGCAGGCTCATTCAGGATGGTGTTTCCAGATGCACTTTTGCCAGCTCCAGTGTGCCCCAACAACACAATCCTGAGTGATAAATCTGTGCATAAAACTTGCATTAGCATCTCATACGACTACAACCAAACATTTTCATCTTGATACTACGTCATCTGTGTGTGGTCACAAATCTGCTGCTGCTTTTTTTTTTTTTTTTATCTCACCGTTTTCTCTATCCATTTTGATTCGTTTTCTTTCGGCCTCCTGGGTAAATTAAATTAACTCAGCAACCTAGAAGTCAATTAGTATAATAATAACTACCATCATCATCATCATCATCATCATCATCATCAAACAAAACAAAACAAACAAAATTCCTGCTGACATTTACCTGACGTGTTAATCAACACACTTTTGTCTTTTGCTTAATAAGCATATATAAGTGCTGCTTAGTCATAAAGGTCTTGAACTTTAGTAATGAAGTTGTAAAATAACCCAGAGATTGAGAATTAACCTTGGGCTCTAAAATCTAGGGCACGGACACTACCCCTGTTCCACTACACAGTTTTGTACACAGTTTACCCAAATTCAAAGGTTAACTGTATTTGGATTGTGCTAATGATCTGTGCTACAGTACATTACATCTGGTCTGGTGCTTCTTGTTATCTCATTCAAATCAGTTTGTGCTTTAAAACCATACAAATACAATGACACTGAGCTGCCATATCTCTCGTCAGTAAGTTAATATTGTTATTTTATTTCCACAAAATTCCGCAACAATACAAATGTAGCACTTAGCACTAATTTATGTTTGGACTGTATGATTTTAATCAATTAGTACTTCTAGACCAGTGGGTCTCAAACTTTTTCTGTCATTCCCCACTTCGGAAGGCAGAGAATTATCACACCCCACCTAGAAGGCTCAATTTGCGCGCAATACATGTATGTCCGTGAGGAATACTTTGAGATACAGGACTTTTGTTGTTTTGGTTGTTGGAATGTTTGTTAGAATTTTCATGTTACTAATTCCAAGCCTAATTTCTCTCGAACCCCTCATCACAGCAACTAGCAAATAAAACCATTGGAAGGCTCAATTTACTGTCATACTGTATGTGCCTATCTTAGCTACCACTAACTGTATGTGCCTATCTGACAAATCGCTGTGAATTCGGGGGGTATGGTGCGAACGTTGGCCGATCGTAAGGAGATGTCTCGCGCCCCACTAGTGGGGCCCATCCCCCAGTTTGAGAAACACTGTTCTAAACTATTTCCATAAAATTACCATAAAATGCCATTAACATGAGACATTCAAAATCTCACAAACCAACTCATGGTAGCCATCCCTTATGCAGTCACTTTTCCCTCTGTAAGAAAAAAACAAAACAAACAATGCATGTAGGATCTGCTCTGCACTGCAAAATGCAAACAACAACACCTTAACCCAGTCATAGAACTATAGATGAGGGCTACAATCAAATGATCAAACTACGTCTTTTCCATGACTTCAGGAAAATATAATTTACACCTGAAAGAGAGGATTTAACTCACTGGTGTTCTTCACAGTCTCAGTGCAGTAGTTCTAGGTGGGGTTGGTCACTTTCATATTACCAGTGCTTAGTGGTGAAAGATTAACCACGGCACTTAGACTCTTTTGAGGACGAAGTAGATCAGATACTGTGCAGGAGGTGTGTGCAGATCATTCTGGGAGGGAAAAAAAACACTTTAAACTTGCTAAAGTTGCATTGGAGCACAGTGCAGTCTCAATGATCTGTATCTCATGTTCCCTATCTCCACAATGAAGAAATCTCCACTTTGCACCTGACAACAATTACCTATGTATACACCACTAGGGTATGTCTAGAGTTCTAGGCTAAGCTTTATCTGGAGAAAACTTAGTTTGTCCTCAGTATCATCTTTATAGATCTCTGGGTTTGTGTAAACGTGATGTAGACCCCAAATACAAGTAGCCTAGCACAGTGTCAAACTTTTTAACTGATTTTGCACAAAATCTAAACTTCACTAACAATTTCATATTTGCCAAAAAAACATCCTCTCTAACATTACAATTTTGCTAGACGCATGCAATTATATGTCAAAAGAGGATATCCCATGTACTCATGTCTTTGTGATTAAGCAAGGTTACATTTTTGCACAAGCAGTAAGAGGCCCCAAAACAAGGCTCCAAAACTGAAAAGTTTATTTTTGAATGACCTCCTAATGGCAGTCAGTTCAGCTAGTGACCATCATAAAAATATGTTTCAACAGTGTTTGACCAATGCTTTCATTTTTCAAAATATCAGTGTGCTGTCTTGAAAGCCTTCTGAGGTATGGGTAAAGTTGTACATTTTGAAAATCGTCTCCACCTTCCCTATTAGTCTTTTCTAGAATCCCAATTTTTCTTTTAAGAAAATGTTCAAATTAGTTATATTAAATTAGTCAACTATCCCATGAATCAGACACTGACTCTTAACTAGCAATTAAGCTAGGGTTAACCAGTAAAGAAAAGCATAGCTAACCTGTCATGAAACCAGAAAACAAACACGTGGAATGTACTGTTCTCATCTAGCATGAAACAGCAAGTTAAACTTGTTTCAGAGGATGAACTAAGGGTCAATTCTCCATTTACAGATAAGGGAAATTCCATGACTTTACAAAGGACAAACAATGAATACATTACATGCTGATCATTTACTCATATTGAAACAATACTAATTAATGACCAACTAATCATTAGTTAATGCTAAATAGCACCATTATCATAAAGTGTCACCATTAAATTTAAATCATAATCTTTTTCCACTGGTTACACCAGGCAAATATACTTCTAATTAATTAAATCAAAGAAAATATCTGACATTCACAAACTTACTGACTGACTTTGCTGCAAAAAAAAAAACACACCAGGAGAGATGTGCAGAGCAAGCTTGGACTAACATGTGTCTCAAATCTAGATAACCAAAATTGCTGGCTTACATGAACTCAAAGTCATAGGTCAAAATAAAACAGGTCAAAATAAAACTTTCCTTACCCCTTATTTACATTAGGAAATGAATAAAATTGGGGTCGACAGACTAGGAAAACGTATGTAGTGAGACCAAAATACTTTCCAGGTAAGATGTTAAATAACCACTTTTCATTAAAAAGTTGCATAAGAAATAAGGTGAAAAAAAATAGACCAGAACATTGGGAATAAGATAACACTGCTACCTTTTACAACACATTGTTGGACTCTTGCCCAGGTAATTTGTTGCTTATCAGTTGAGCTCTAAACATGTGCCATGAAACATGAAAACATTTCTATTTATCATTCATGTTTCACTTCATCCAGATGGGTATTGTTATTATGTATGCTCATTGTGTTAAAAGGCAAAGAATGAACAAATGTTTACTAAATGTATCTAAGCAAGTTGTTAATGTCTTTTGCAATTAATGGTGTCATTTAGGTCCCTAAAAATAACATAAATTAAAATTCTGTATGCTACTGATTTATCCTCCAGGTAACAGTGTGTAACATTACTCTAATAATTCCTTCCCTCCCTAAGTGGAGCTTAATTCTGCATTAGGTATCAACTCTGTATCCACACAGGGTATCAGCAGCAGGAGAAAGACTCTTGTGGCCTGTGGCTCCAAGTTTCTCATACCATCAGAAGACTCGAAGGCAGATCCTCGATGGGTCAGGTCCGAGCCCTACCCCACTGCTGTCTTGCCAATGCCGATGATGCCATTGGGGGTGGAGACTGCTTGCTGACGGGTGCATTGCGATTGGGTGTGGCTGGGATGTGCACCTCTTTATCAGGACTTCCTGAAGACATACCAGAAAGCCCAGGCCAGGGAACCAACCATAGAAAGGAGACTATGGTGGCCTGTAGTGGATAAACTGTGCACTACAGACACAGAGGGAAAGGAGACTATGGTGGCCTGGAGTATACAAACTGTGCACTGCAGACACAGACTTGAAGGAGATAATGGAGGCCTGATAGGGTCAAACTGTGCAGCACAAACACAGAGTGTGAAAGAGGGACTACAGGGTCCTTAGAGGGCCTAACAGTGTGGCAGAAGAACTGACAGATGGGATTTATTGCACAAACACAGATTGTGCATATGGAATGGTGATAACTATGGCCTGGCAGGGCCAAAAGATGTGTTTGACTCAAGTTACACAGAGATGTGAAAGCCCCTGAATGAGTATGTTACAAGTCTTGTGATACTCAGAGAGGAGCAGGTGGCTGAATAGGACTGACACCCCACTGTTGTTGATGAACTTAGAAGAGCAGTAGAAAATAAACTTGTGAGGGTATGTGTGCTCGTGAGTGTGCATTTTTGTGCTTGTGAGTGTGTGTATGGGAATGTGAGTGAGTGTCTGTATGCATGTGAGTGTGAGTCACTGTTATGAACAAAAAGCTTGCTGCAAAGGTGTTTCTGTAAAGGATTTTTTCTCCTGCTCTTATGAAGAGCTTCATGTAATGTACAGTTATCTGGTCATTTCTCTTGACTGCAGTTTATGTGTGTTTGTGTGTGTGTGTTAAGGAGATCAGGAGAGATTGAGAAATGACCTGTGTAAATGACCATTGTTGTCAATGTAAATAAAGATCTCCTTTTCCTCTAATATAATGTAAATGTGTTGCTCATTTCTTAATTGTCTTTAGTTTTTGTGTGAAATGATGTGTATGAACAGGCCTGCACCAAGCTGAATGGGGCTTGTTGTTACAATCCATTAATGTAACAGCACCGTATTATGTAGCAACCAGACAACATACACAATGTGTAATAAATTTCCCTGCATTTTGTAATTGTTATGTCCACTTGGCTCTGAGTGGCAATAACATGGAAGGAGACGACACCAGTAGTAACATTAAATAGTTATTTATTAAATAAAGTATCAAAAAGGAGTCAGTATATGTAGAGCTATCAAAAGTGTAGTGAAAGTCAGCATAGTGAAGTGTAATGCATCAAAGGAAAAGTAAAGGAAGAGAGAGAGTAAGGGTAGACGGCCACATTGCAGCCAGCACAACAGCCACGGGCCAGAGCAGCCAAAGTCAGAGCGAGAATGAGAGAGAGTGAGCAAGAGCTTACTACATTTTGTGGTGATCATTACAAAATGTGGGGAAATTTATAGCATATTGCACTTGAACATTATATGATGGGTGAACATTCATTACATTTTGCAACAAAAATATTTAAACTAAATTGTGATATAATAAAAAAGAATTAGGTTACTTAGCAAACAATTTTATTATTACAAAT
Source organism: Sardinella longiceps (assembly GCA_027497455.2). Classification (NCBI taxonomy): domain Eukaryota; kingdom Metazoa; phylum Chordata; class Actinopteri; order Clupeiformes; family Clupeidae; genus Sardinella; species Sardinella longiceps. Next base: position 9,074,536 of record JAODXP020000033.1, on the reverse strand, counting down.
ATGCAGATAATAGGGTGTCATAGAAACCAAGTAGGCCTACTATTGAAGCTTTACAGGAATGCATGATGAATACATTGGGTTTGGTTCGATCATATATTCAGTGTTTGTGTGCCACCTAGAGGTGAACAACACCATAGCTTTTCCATTATGCTCTGAAGATTTCTGTGTGTGTGTGTGTGTGTGTGTGTGTGTGTGTGTGTGTGTGTGTGTGTGTGTGTGTGCTGCATGATATTGTAGAAGTGGAGTCATCCTGGAGTTTCCCATAGAAATCCACGCCCAGAAATTGAGTCATGTCTTCACATTGTGATTCTAACCAGTTTGCTTCTCATCACTGACATATTTATTGACATAATATCCACGTTTTCTTTCCTATCATCAATATGAAGAGCTTATTTTCATCATTGTAATATGCATACAGTAAATGTGCACATAGGAATCCAAGCTTATCAAGAAAGTGGTTTATTATTGTTTTGTGTTTTTATTATTATTTTTATTATCATTATTATAAAAAGTGAATGTGGCATGGGTTGTGTACAGGTGTGTGCGCTTACCAGGGGAGCAGATCCTGGACGGGTCAGGTCCAAGCCCCGCCCCGTCATCCACAGTGTTGATGCTGCAGGGGGCCTGATAGGGTTAAACTGTGTTGCACAAACATGATGACAGAGGAACTACAGGATCCTTAAAGGGTCAAACTGTGTGGCAGAAGCATGCACAAGCACAGATTATGGATACAAAGTGGTCATCACTACGGCAACCTGGCAGGGCCAAAAGATGTATTTGACTACAGTGAACCAAACACGCAAAGGCCCTAAAACTTCTGAATGAATGAATAGTTTACAGTGTTTGTTATGAACAGATTATTTCACAAAACATTATTATGAACAGATTATTTCACAACACAGTATTAAACATTCTTTATTTTATTTCAGAAAACCACATATATCCACACACAAATGTAGGCCACACACTCTCTGATCCATACCCTGATGTTTAATGCCCAACTGATGAAACTTGAACATCAATAAATCTGGAGGTTGCATCGACTCTCTGACAAGAGTATTATTATAATTAGTGTTATTATTATTATTGTAGTAGTAGTAGTACAAATTATATTAGTATACTGGTCTGTTGCAGTTTGTTCCATTTGCACTTACACTTTACATAAGCAGTCTTGTGTTCATCATTGATGCATTTAATTTGATTGATAAGCATTAAAGTAATATTATTTCCAGATACACACATGCACACACTCACACTTTTATAATCATTCATTGGTTTAGGCTTAAACTGGTTTAAGTAGACATTTATTTATACAGCGTATTTAAAATCAACTTGAGCCAAGCCAAAGTGTCAAACAAGAAAAGGTTAGCGAAGTCATAGCAGTGCGACCACATTTACACAAACCAGAGCCTACATCTACTATAGGCTAATTTAGGCTGTCATATTTCACTTTGGACAGCAGGTGACACTAGAGAGAAAGATCTCATGAGCTTTGGGGTAATGAGCCTTTTGGTGAGCCTTTGCGTTGGAAAGCCTCATTAACTCATGAAGCCTTGCTTCCCCATCATTAATGAAAACATTCAAAGGTGTGCCATTGAAAGATTTAGACCATACCAATGTATACAAGATAATTCTTGTAAAATATTTTAAAATATTACAGCAATATTTAATTTAATTTGATTAAACAAATAAAACAAAATATTTCATTTCAAAAACCTACTCAAGCCAATTCTGTTAAAGTAATACTAATAGCCCAGAAAGGGCCCTCTGTTAGTGCTGGGCCCTTAGAATCGTCCAAAACTTAATCCCCTTTGCAGCCCCCCTGGTCCTACTCCTGCCCCTGCTCTAAGCCCATACATATCACCTCCTACTCCTACTCCTGCTTGAATTTCTGCTGTAGCACCTCCTGGTCCTACTCTTGCCCCTGCTCTAGCTCCTATATATGCTTCTTCTTTTCCTGCACGCACTCCCACTCCTGCATGCGCTCCTACATTTAATCCTTTTTCATCTATTCCTACTTCTACTCCTGCATGTATATTTACTCCTATTCCTCCTCCTAATCCTCCTAGTCCTCCTAGTCCTCCTCCTAGTCCTCCACCCAGCCCTCCTAGTCCTTCCATTATTTCTTGAGGTAGGACAATACCCTCTTCTCTGCTTCTCTTCCATCTGTCACGAAATTCAGCTTCCTCTTTCATTCTCTCATGCCTTTCAGCTTCTGCTCTCCGTCTCTCATCTCTTGCATGCCTTGCCCGTTCAGCTTCCTCTCTCCGTCTCTCCTCATCCCTTGCACGCCGTTCAGCTTCCTCTCTCTGTCTCTCCTCATCCCTTGCACGCCGTTCAGCTTCCTCTCTCTGTCTCTCCTCATCTCTTGCACGCCGTTCAGCTTCCTCTCTCTGTCTCTCCTCATCTCTTGCACGCCGTTCAGCTTCCTCTCTCCGTCTCTCCTCATCCCTTGCACGCCGTTCAGCTTCCTCTCTCTGTCTCTCCTCATCTCTTGCACGCCGTTCAGCTTCCTCTCTCTGTCTCTCCTCATCTCTTGCACGCCGTTCAGCTTCCTCTCTCTGTCTCTCCTCATCTCTTGCACGCCGTTCAGCTTCCTCTCTCCGTCTCTCCTCATCTCTTGCACGCCGTTCAGCTTCCTCTCTCTGTCTCTCCTCATCCCTTGCACGCCGTTCAGCTTCCTCTCTCTGTCTCTCCTCATCTCTTGCACGCCGTTCAGCTTCCTCTCTCCGTCTCTTCTGTCCGCACTCCTCCCCCTGTCTTTTCCTTTTCTCACTTCTGATTTTTCTCTGAGTGTCCTGATACATCGTGTTTGTATAAAATTCTCCCTTATTCCTCATTACCATGGCATCTATCTTCTTCAGCAGATTGTTCACTTGAGTTGGTTTTTTTTTTCCTTTATTTTTGAAAGCATGATATCCACCACCACATCTGTTGATGATTTCTCGAATCTCTTTATGCTTTACAGCTTCTTCCAATTGTTTTCCATCCAGCTGATCAGCTCGAGTGAACAGCACCATGGTGAACTGTGCTACTCTCTCCCCAAAGTTCTCCTGCATCCATGTCATAGTATTCCTCTCCTCCTCTGTGAATCTTACATCCAGTCTCATCACCAACAGGAAGACATGAGGCCCAGGAAAAGACAACTGAGTACATTTCTCTATCTGTCTTTTCAGATCAGTTGGTGTCATTGTAGTATCTAACAGTCCAGGTGTGTCGACCACTGTGATCTTTCTACTTGCTACTTCTCCACATTTCTTTTCACAGATGTGAGAGACAGATTCATAACCTGGACTTTCTCTGAAGGCATCTCTCAGCAGGATGGTGTTTCCTGATGCACTCTTTCCTGCTCCAGTTTTACCCAGTAACACAATCTTTAGGTCTGAGGACAAATACAAACGATTTCAGTGCATGCACTTTCAAGTTATTTTTTGTATGATTAACGAATTTCACATGGGAAGATACAAAACTATTTCAATCTCCTGTTGTGCTTTTTTCAATTAAAGCCAATGTTATGCATCATAAACTTATACCAATGTTTCAAGAGTCCTATTGCGATTTGCTATTTAGAACGGGCATTATCTAAGGGATAACGGCCGCCAAGGTGTTCCGATATAAGAAAATAATGGACGAGGCGCAGGCTAAGCACAACGCGACGGCGCAGCCCATACCACATTCATTATTTTCTACACACTAAGAAAGAATGTGTTGTTTTCTTGCACATTTAATGTGTAGAAAGCCAAATAACAAATGTTGTGTCAATTTCTGCTAATAATGTGTTGCATGGTTCGTCTTCTACAACACAGAAATAATGTGTTAATATCAAGGCCAATCACACGACGCCGCGGCATTCGAATCGCCACGTTTTTTTTATTCCCCCTCCTGCGGCCAAGTTCATAACGACGACGCATCTCAATCTCAATGACACATTACACTGGCAGCAACTGTGCTGCAGGAATCTCACTGTTAAATGGACTGGTAAGTGGGTGGTTTTCTGTGTTTATGTTTCAGTATCAGACAAAAGTTGTTAATATGTGTTCAATAAGATATAAATTAGACTGAAGCCGACCCCTCAGGTGACTTTTACCTCAGTATCCCGCCCCACACACACACAGTGATTGATATTGGCGGTCAGACCAATGCAAATTAGCCTGCTAATGGTAGCTTGTTAATGTTATCAACTAGTAGGAGATGGTTTCCTGACGAGATATTCCTGACGGAGACTCGGAATTCGAGCTAAGTATAGGATGTAGGTTTGTTTTTGGTTAACGTTTATTTGCAATTCGCGTCGAAATGCCATCTGAGAACAACAACGCTAATGTTAACCATTATTTAACGACCCTGATGTTAACGACTATGCTAATGTGCTAGCTGCTAGCTAACTAGCTAATTCCAGCCTGAATACAGGGCTTTGATCCCAAGCCTGAATAAAATTATTATATTTTTTCTAAAACAATGAAAGATATATTGGAACAAATGTTAGACAGCCCTTAATATTCCGACCTGTTATAGATATTCTTTCATGTTCATGTGTTTGCTTGTCAACGTTGGTCATAATTCAGATACCGAGTTCTGTCCACGTTTCTTTTTTCGGTTGAGGAAGATGAGCTCATTAGCAAGGTCATTTGGAATTCGTGGGTGACATTGACGTTAGCCTCGAAACGTTGGCTACAGCTACACAGTATGCAGCAATATCAACTTTGCTAGGTTGTTCAGCGAACCCAAACTGCCGTCAGTTTACAAGTAGGATCGTAAATCTTCTCGCACCTCAAGTGATTTGTGAGCTACATTTTATTGCGAAATTCTGTCAAGGTATTAGCCTAGTTTTAGCTTGCTGACCCCAGCCATCAAGTTGTGTAGCCTTGCTACAGAAGGTTGCTCATACGTCTGCAACACCTGCTCACGCAGTTTTGATTAAGCTGTCGTCATTACAATCGGTTGAAAGTGGAAGTATTGCCGTTCGTGAGCTAACTGTGAAATGGGTCATTAAAGCAAGTTCTGGAAGCACCCCAAGGTGTAGTCTACACTGACTGCTTTCCCCTCCACCACCACTATACTACGAACGAAACGCTGGCTACAACACATTTTTAAGCTGATGAAGATGGCGAATCCATGTTGCTCGTATTCGTTTAATTTATGGTTCTTTTTGGCAACAATATAATTTAATTGACTCTAATGCAACAAGCCATCTGCGTTTAGATTCTGCTTGCAATTAATGGTCAAATGTTCATAAATATACTAATATTAAGAAAATGGATTAAATAAATGATTTTTGGTCAAAAGTGAAAGCCCTAGTGTGTGTACAGCATATGTATTGTATTCTGGTACTGCAATAGCCTAGACTCTAGACGTACCCCTAGTGGTAGCAAATTTGAATTTGCACAGAGGTACGTCTAGAGGCCACTGATAGAAACCCGTTTTAGCCTTCCTCTGGAGGCGGATAACCAATCACAGCGCGGTATGTGTACAGGAAATCGTAAGGCGGGCTTTGTACGATGACGACAGCCCTGCTCAAACCAGAACGGAATCGTCTTTGGCTTTAGTTTTGGACGAATTGCACTTGTCATTTTCTTTGAAAGTGAAACAAGAAAGTGCACTGAAGTTTTTCGTTCTGAAAAAGATGTCTTTGCCGTGTTACCGACGGGCTACGGGAAAAGTTTGATATACCAGCTGGTACCACTGGCCGGAACGCTAGCCTATTACGTGGAAAGGCAGTTTGAAAGACAACGCAATCACCCGCCCCTCCATTGAGGTACAGTCTATCAGTGGTCTTCAGACTATACATTCTTATGATATAGTCTGACGTGTCAGGCTAGTACTGCAATGCATTTGCCTTCTTGTTTCAATCAGTAACCCAAAGATACACCTTTTCACATTTTAGCACTTCTTTTTCTTTTGTTATAGGAACATTTCTATGATCCTTTGTCACATACAGGATTTCTAGAAATGAGGCTACGGAATATCAGACGAAACCTAGAAGAGGGCCAGCGACGCTACCACAAGAGAAAATTTGGATGTAATTCTGCATTGGCTCAACCATCTACCGTGCAGCCATCTACAGTGCAGCCATTAGATGATAGAAGACCTTAGTGAATGGATGTCGATCATCAAAAGGATGAAACCATCATCAGAGAACATGGCACCAATAAAGACAGCAATGGAAAAAACGTTCAGCCATCGCCGAAATTGGATCAGCACCAAGTCTCCAACTGTTGCAGACATTGTCCAACATTACCCTCGTTTTATAGACATCCCAAGTCTGGTGAGTCTTTTCCTTATTGATATGTACGTCTTTTTCCCCTGTTTTTTGCTTTTCATCTAAACCAAGCTTGATTGGAACAGCATCTTGTGTGAACAACATCTATGAGTTTAGTTTTAAAGGAACAGTCCACCCTTTTTTGTTTTTCACATATTAACAGCATTTCCAAGTGTTACACATGAATATGCATACCATTTTCCTATTAGTGTGTTCTGTACATATTTTCAGTACTCAATTATTAGCCTAGTTTAGTATAATCACTGGAAGTGATTGGGTTCAATAGCATCAAGCCTCAAAAGATAACTGGACAGAATTGAATAGCCGTTTTGCACACTGGTGAATGATACATTCATTTTCAAGTGGTTTATAAGTACATTTGCTGATGTTCATTTGGAACCCATAGACTTCCATTGTTATGCTAAAAACAGCTGTACTGCCAAACTAGGCATTACAAAGTTACCTTACATTACATTGTGAGGGTCTTAGAAGAGGGGATGTAATGATACTGTGTGAAGACAACAAGATGGGCTATAGAATTAAAGTTGTGTTTCCTGTGTTTTCCCGTATCAGCTGGATGCAGAGTTTCTGAAAATGTTCGAGGGGAAAGCAGAGTTGTTCATTCGGAGGTGGGAGCCATCATTCATCCCCAAACTGAGGAAGGTTGCTGCTCTAGAGAAGGGAGTGGTGTCCTCCTTACTTGATCAGGAAGGAGAACAGAATGATGGTAAACAATCTTCTTCTTTTTTCAACACTTTGCCTCTACTTCTTGTGTACATGTATATGTGTGGGTGGGGGATATGGGGGCTAATGTGTGTACTACTTTGGTCAGGGGTAACTTAACTTGCCTTGAAAAATGTAATGAATAGTTTGGTTTATATGTGATTGTTGAAGGAAATTGGAAATAAGCCTGTGGCTACAAATACTATGGTACTTTCTATTGGACTATTGTATTTCATGATACACGTAAGTGTCTGTCCTATACAAACTTAACTAAACCTCTCACATATTTCTCTTTTTGCTCATGTCGTTCAAATAGATGAGGTATGCTACAGTGCATTAAAGATTCTGACTCGCCTACTGCCACCAACTGCATCAGGACGGGGATCAGCCTCAACACGATGCAGTGTGAAGTCGGCCATTTCATTCCTAATCAACTTTGTTCCGGTATGTAGTATAAGTGAACCATGAAGGAACATAATGAATATGCTCCAGGTTAGAATGGTGTGTATAATGAAGGTGTACTCTGTATTTCAGCATGGGACAAGCATCTCCTCCCTTTGCACGTATGATGAGCGATCGTCAAGGACGCAGCCAGAGCTTGTCTGCATTGGTCATCTGAAGAGCCCAGCACGACAGTTCGTCATTGTTGCCAGAAATGATGGAGTCACAATTCCACTGCATGATGACAGCTTAACCTGTGCTTTGGATAAGCTCTTCAAGTTCTTCTGGGTATGCAATGTTGCTTATCCTGCTCAGATTGCGTCAGTGTTCATCTTTTTTGAGCACATTTATGACTTGCCAGTGTCAAAGACTGTTAGACGACCCAAAGTTTTGGAACTCCTAGGAAAAGTCCAGGCTTTGGCTTAAAAACTGTCAGTATGTACATTTGCCCTGTATGCAAACTGCCAGTTCCTGGTGAGACCAGGAAACTTCGGTGGCATCTCTGTTATCTGGCATGTTTTTTACAATGAGTTTTTATGAACTTTTGTACATTTTATGAATGTTTCTTCTGTGACTTTATATAATTAATGCTGATTATATAAAAAAAAATAAAAATACCAAAATAATCACATTTCAACGTCTCTTCATCTTTATGCATATTAATTCACACTGGATTGACACATAATAGTGTTGGGTAGCTGGAATTCTGTGCACACTAATGTGTAAAAGCATTTTAACATATGACACATATAACTGTGTTAAATGACGCATTATTACACATCCTTGTGTCACAAGATTGACACAACTTATGTGTCAGTATATTTACACATCAATTGTGTCCCCGTTAACACAACTTGATTTGTCCCAAACAGAACTCACTGATGTGTTGAAATTCAACACATGTTGTGGTGTTTTTAACACATTCATTTTTAGTGTGTAATGTCAGGACACCTTGAAGGCTGTTATCCCACTTATCACCCGGTTGCAACTAAAACGCGTAGACGGTAAGCAAGTGTTTAAAACATAAAAGAAACATGTGGCTCCATTTTGAAAGAAGTTATCCTGTTCGGTTGGGGTACTACTTTCATATGAAAGAAGATCCACAAGGCTGTATTCTAAAGAGCATTGATAAAGAAGGCTGGTGAAAATTTTTAACCTGACAGATGTCACAGGTGTCCTGTGATATAAAATTAACGGACATCCTGACAGCTAATCAGAAAACAGTATTCCATTCCACCGGGTGATAATTTTCAGTTATTGCAACTGGGTGATAAGCGGGATAACGGCCTTCGAGGTGTCCCGATTCAAATTTACTTTGAAGTCAGGGACCAGACAGAGCCCAAAAAAGGGCTTAGAATATTTAAGCGCTTAACAACGACTGGTAGAATTAACAGCTGGCTTAGCAGCTGTCCTTTAGAACTATAGCAGTTTATCTTGAAAAATACTAATTCAGTCTTGGTAAATTCTGCTCCGCTGCGGTTTGGAGCTTTGTTTCCACTTCGAACACATAATTTGAAAGGATTATTTTCTCTGTGCGCTTACCATGCCAGACTCCGACAGACCAGAAAGACCCCAATTTTGATGATGAGTAAGTTGGAGTAAGTTGCATACAGAAAGGCACAGTAAATGAATATTGTGGCTAATGTAAAATAAACCCATCATATGTTGTATGCAGCCTCAAGGGGTCTCAAGTTTTGAAGTTAAGTTTGGTGGGAGTGAGAGTTATTTATTTATTTATTTATTTAGGGGGGGGGGCTCCTGCCTGACAAGAAAATATGCTTTCAAATGATACCTACGTACAGTATATTATAATATTGTCCAACAAATGACGGAGATATGGGTGTTCAAAGTGTTACAATAGCCTACAAGTCAGAAAAAGGGGGGGGAGACGACAGTGAAGTAGCATTGCTATTCTGAACATTATACTATCAATGAACTCATTCTGCTAATTAATACCAGTCTAACAAAGACACTTAATTGTTATCTACCGATCCAACATGGAATCGTGACAGGAATATCCTTAACTTTATATGCAATATGGATGTGGCATGGATATAAATTAAACTGGACCAAGGTTAGTGAATGGCTTGATATCTTGCTGTGAAGTAGGCTATGCAACGATGCTAACCGCTATGTGTAGTCACACAGTGTAGATGGCACAAGGTCTTTTCACACTTCATAATGGTCAGAGCCCGTAAATTTCTCTGATAGGGACATGGAACCGCCTGTAGTAAAATGTTGCACTAAGTCATTACACATCCGTCTTTCGGATGAGAAGTCAAACAGAGGTCCTGACTCTCAGTGGTCATAAAAAATCCCATGACACTTGGCGCAAAGAGTAGGGTGTTTCCCGGTGTCCTGGCTAAAGTCCCAACCTGGCTCATTTAATCTTGCCTCCTAATCATCTTCCCGTTTATTGGCTCATTCATCTCTTCCCTCCTATCCATGCCTTCACTCTGCATCTCAGGCTAGTGTGTGGTGAGGTTCTGGCACCGACCGTGATGGCTGCACTACATATATCACCCAGATGGGTGCTACACATTGGTGGTGGTTAGTGAGGTCCCCCCACTTCCACTTTAAAGCGCTTTGGATCAACTGAGTTGTGTTAAAATGCGCTGTATAAATACATTTGACTTGACTTGACACACTGCAATTGTGTTTATGTAATGTTTTGTGCGTTACGAAGGAATACAGTTTTAAGACACTGAATTCTACTGTATAATGTATTAAGACTGGAAAATATTGGAGAATCTATTTAAATAGCCAAGCCTTTTAATTTAGACATGTCACTAAAAATTGAATTTGCTCTGCATGTCCTAAATTCAAGGTGGGCTTAACATGCTGATGATAGAGCAGCATTGTTAAAGCAGTTTAGAAAAAAGGCCCTTGATTAACTGTTGATTGTTGTGATATTAACTATGTTATTAATATAAAAGATGACGTGTTTTTCATAGTCTTGGTCTCCTGAAGGACTCGGACTGGCTTCCTCTCAGACTTGACTGTATTTGAAAACTGAATTTTACTGTGATTGTTTAATTGTTATTTGAGTGTTGTTTCCCTTTGGGTTGTTAATAGTGCTGGTCACTGTGTATATCAGCCCTGGGCAAACTAAGGCCTGGGGGCCACATGCAGCCTGCTGAGCTATTTAATTTGGCCTGTGGAGCCTTCCCAAAATAGAATAATTTCTCATTTAGCCAAGGTGATTTAGGCCTACAGTAGATTATAGGCCAAATTGATCAAATTTGTTGTAGTCATGAAATACAAGTCCACCCTTTTAACCCTGCAGGTTTTGATTCATTTTTTCATAATTTAGACCTGAAAATGCTTGAGTGCCTTTTTCAAGCCTTTCATTAAAAAATTTGTCTAATGTAATTACGTTGTTGGCCAAGCCCACATTTTTTGTGTGTGTGACCCACTCCGCCCCGTCACAGCCCCATGCACTACCATTTTAGTGTTTTCAGTTGAAATAACATATCTGATCGACATGATTGTCAATGCTGCCAACTTACTGTAACTTATGAAATCCAAATAATGCAAAAAATATCCCTAGAGAGCATTTTACTCCTTTGAAGAGATTGAAATAGTTTTGTATCATTCCCATAGCCTACTTAAACTGCATGACTCTTTAGAAATGAAACATAAAGGAGCTGTGTGCAAGATTGGGGCCAAAACTTGATACTACAATCATGTTCAAAATATTTTTTTTCTGCTTTTAGCCATCTCCATTTTTAAAAGCATCTCATACATATCCTTCTGTTTTATTTCTCACTTTGTCACTACGTATTTTGGAAGCATAATGAGGCCTTACAATGACAACAACACAACATTTAAATGATAAGTGATAACATAAACATTACATGTGGGCGGCAATTTAGCTTTTCAAATCTAAATACTCTGTCTGGACTACAACTGTCAGTGATATCAGTGTTTAAAATGAACATGATTCCTTCATGTCTAGTGACATATCTGAGCCATTTTCAGATTATTTGAAATAAATACATACTGCTCCTCTAAACAAAATGTTGACATTAACACCACTGCCAGCATAAAACAGAGAACGTTGAAGAGTATGGTTTCCATTTTCGTAATGTCACTTCTGAACAATAAAAATACTGAACAACTCACCATGCTTTGAGGCCATTTTCAGTTTTGATGCCTCTTATCCCTCTGAAAAACAAATAAAGCAAGCAATTGAATAGAATCCAAGACTGAAAAGATCAGTTTTGAGGAATTGTTTAACATCTGGTAACAACACATGTCCTAGTCATATGTTTTATTTACTGATTGATTGATTGATTGATTGACTACAATTGACCCAACAGATCTTTCAAATGGTTTAATGGAAATATGTACAAAGTATTTTTTTTTACATCTGAAAGAAAGGTAGAGGATTCAACTCACCAATGTTGTCAGTCTTGAGCAAAATACACTTTAAACAGCATCAGGCAAAGTAAGTCACTTTTCATATGACCAGATCTCCAGAGTAAAAGATTAACTAAGATACTTCACCTGGAGGAGGATATAGAGCAGGTGTCCTTAACGGATTACTTATTACAAGGCTCTTTATAATGCTGTAGAATGCTGCATTCACTTCAAAGGGATTTCCCAACATTTTACGGCCTGATATTTCATGGTAATTGACCGTTGTCGCTAACTACAACAGACTGCCGCTGTCAAGCAAAAGTGAAACAGAGTGTTGCTATAACCAATCAGTTGACCTGTAAGTTAATGGAATACTTTTGCTCGTGTTTTTTATTAGTTTTAATCAGTAAAATTACTGTTAAAGCAGTAACAAACAATCTTTCATCATAATGCTTCACCACCTAGAACTGGTATAACTATAAATGGTAAATGACCTCTCCTTCAAAACTATATGTAGGATTGGTCGGTTGCCATTCTTGGGAGGGACTTAGCGGAGGGTCAGTGGGATGGGGTAAGCGCAATTACACTACAGGGAAGTGCCTCGAAAAAACATTCGATAACTTTTAACAATAGACTTCATATTAGAACAAGATAAGGGAGTGTGGTTTGTCATAGTCCATATTTAACATCATGGTACAATGCCCCGGTACAATGCAATAAGACACTGTATTAAAATCATAAAGATTAAGGCTTAAATTACAGAACAATAATTGACGGTTGACACATTTAGGTAATGTGCTCCATGGACATCACTAGGATCCAGAGTCAAAGGGGGCTTAGCCCCAGAAGGCTAATATATTAATTTGCACGCACAATTTTTAATAAATAAATTATATACAGTGTATATGTGTGTATATTGCCAAATATTTATTACTTTATTAAGGGCATTTAACAGAATATCTCATATCTTAGGCTATTTGTATTAACAAGATTAGTCTAAATCAACTCATCAGACTGGTTTGTGAAGACAGATGTTTGCAAATATCTCCATCAATGAATGTGGTGTAAATGAACTAGGCTCTTATATTCTAAATAAAGCTACATATTTATTTATATTTTTATATATTTGACGTTAACTCCGCGAGAAATATAACCGCTAAGAATGGATGTAATTTACATACAATGAAAATCATCTGCCCTGCGTTAGGGGAGCTTGGGGGAAATTTAGGGGGGCTTGAGCCCCCCCAAAATGGACCTAACGACGTCCATGATGTGCTCTTCTCACATTTCCCCATTTCATATCAATAGGTTAGATTACTGTTTGTCAGCATCACATTCTCAGTGCATTGTTCCACTTTGGCTAGTGTCACATGGTCTGCTTATTTACTCACACAGTCAGAGGTTCTCTCACTCCAAGTCATTGGCTTTCTTCTCAGCTAGAGAATCACTCTGCCTACCTTTCGGTATGGTACTGTATGGTAATAGTAATTTGAACTATGAGCCATGTGACAGCCAAACTCGTGTGAAGAAATCTAACCCCACAGCTCAGGTGCTGACTGGTTATTTATTTATTTATACCCCATTTCATGTCTCCAGGTCATCTCACCAGAGCTGCTTCTTGAGTCCATCGCTTTTTGCTTTTTGTCCTAGACTCCTAGTTAAAGGGAGTTGTTGGTTTAAGTTTTATGAACCTCTTGGAAGGACAATATTGGCAGTTTGAAAGATCACAATGCCATCCTGACAACAAGCTACAAGTGTTATTGGAGAAGGAAAAGTGGTCCCTTCGAACATGGAAAAAAAAGAAAAAAAGGTAGGTTTAGATTACCAAGTGGATCAAGTCACATAAGGCTACAAATGTAATATAAGACAGATGGGATACTGAGAGAGCTCCATGAAAGGTATAACCCCATTTACAATGACCTTTGAACGCCTTGTCCCTAAATGATGGGTATTATAAAACCAACATCTTCCTTATGTTTTGTTTGTTTTATGGTGGGTGCGTGTCAAGGCCTGGCTCAGAGGCCTTGAACAAAGGAGGACAATGCGATAACAAACTTTTAGATCAAACACAGATTGTGCATATGGAATGGTGATAACTATGGCCTGGCAGGGCCAAAAGATGTGTTTGACTGAAGTTACGCAGAGATGCGAAAGCCCCTGAATGAGTATTCTATGAGACTTGTGATACTCAGAGAGGAGCAGGTGACTGAATAAGACTGACACCCCACGGTTGTTGAACATGGTAGAAGTATAAACTTGTGGCTGTTGAGGGTGTGTGTGCGCCTGAGTGTGTATTTTTGTGCATGTGAGTGTATGTATGGGAATGTGAGTGTCTGTATGTGTGTATGCATATGAATGTGAGTCACTTTGTGTGTATATTATGCACAAAAAGCTTGCTGCAAAGGTGTTTCTGTAAAGGAATCTTTCTCCTGCTCTTATGAAGAGCTCCATGTAATGTACAGTAATCTGGTCATTCTAGTGTGTGTGTGTGTGTGTGTGTGTGTGTGTGTGTGTTTGTTTGTGTTTAGGAGATCGGGAGAGATTGGGAAATGGACAGTGTATTATGACCAGTGTTGTCAATGTAAATAAAGATCTCCTTTTCCTCTAATATAATGTAAATGTGTTGCTCATTACTTAATCAGTGTCTTTAGTTTTTGTGTGAAATGATGTGTATGAACAGGCCAGGACCAAGCTGAATGGGGCTTGTTGTTACAATGCATTGATTTAACAGCACCATATTATGTAGTAACCTGACGACGTACGTAATGTGCAATAAATTTCTCTGCATTTTATAATCTGTTACATTTTGTGGTGATCATTACAAAATGTGGGGAAATGTATTGCATATTGTGCTAATACCACACCCCATGTGTAACTCATTATGCTGCATGAGTAATTAGACATATAAAAAGACATATAACAAATTGAAGTGTTATAATACTTTGTGACACTTCAAGTTTTAAAGGCTTGTAAGATAACATTATAATGCTTTATGAGTATAGATATGATGAGAATGTATAAACAGTTATGAACACTAATGTCACTAGTTATAAGACTTTATGAATGTTCTATAACTCTTTATGAATGCATTTATAATGCTTTATGAATACTGGGTTCATAGAAAGTGTTACTGAAATGTCTTTACTTGCAATTAAATATTTAAACTAAATTGTGATATAATAAAAAGAATGGGACTAGACTAGGTTACTAAGCACACAATTTTATTACAAATATGCAGATAATAGGTGTCATAGAAACCAATTACATAGTGAAGCTTCAGAGGAATGCATGATGGTTCGATCATATATTCAGTCTTTGTGTGCCACCTAGAGGTGAACAACACCATAATGTTTCCATTATGCTCTGAAGATTTCTGTGTGTGTGTGTGTGTGTGTGCGCGCGTGCCTTATGTGTGTATGTGTGTATGTGTGTGCTATTGCAGCAATAGTAAAAACAAAACATGATATTATAGTCATCCTGGAGCTTCCCATAGAAATCTAAGCCACGCCCAGAAATTAGTTTGCATCATTTTTATCATCAATATGAGAATATATTTTTATCATTGTAATATGCATAAATGTGCACATAGGAATCCAAGCTTATCAGGAAAACTGTTTATTGTTGTTTTTGTTATTGTTTATCAATAAGTCTATGTTTATGTAGAACTGAGGGGTCTGGGAAGGGTGATACTGAAGGATGGGGAGAGGATCATAAATGCTGGGTAAACAGGCTCAGTGAATGTGGCATGGATTGTGTGCAGGTGTGTGCGCATACCAGGGGAGATGCTAAAGAATGCCAGTATGCCACGTGAATAATCTAGGTACACACCTGCTCGCTTAGAGGTGACCAATTGTGAAGGTATTTTTTTACAATTGAAAAAGGAAGACATAAAGCCATCATCATCATCATCATCATCGTCATCATCTGCGATGATCAGACTCCAAGACGCGTCATTCATCCCAAGCATGCAGCTGGCAGTTTGTCCTCTCCGTGAAAAACGTTTGTATGCTACTCCAATAGATCCAAATTTCTCATCTTTTTTACCACTCCAGGTAACCTCCCAGTAACAACGCCCTGTCAGCCCTTCTGCACACAACACATGTGGAATGTCTTGAAATCTCTCTCGGTGGTAGGGGTACAGCTGCTTTTTCTTCATCATTCTGACCGCCCTGTTGCCCTCAGAGAGAGCCAGCTGTGGGTGTACTGTATTTGGATCCAGTGTGAGTTCACAGGCATCTGTAATAGTACAGAACAAGCTCATTTGCTCACATTAAGTGTAGATATCAGCATGAGTTAGACTCATACATTTCTTGATATTTTACTTACATTTCCAGAGGTCATTTTGCAGCATATTTGGTCCATGATGGTCAAAGCTACAGGGAAAATACATTATGTTAAAATAATATTCCACCTTTTTTATGAAATTGGGTTATTCACAGTCTTACCTGGAGTTACATATGTGGCAAAAAGCATTTCAGTCTCAGTGCATGCATTTTCTTAGTCTGGCAACCCCAATTTTAGCTTTAGCTTAGCATAGGCATTGGAAAGAAATGTTGCCAAAGAGTTGCTATCTGGCTACTTTACATTGCATTATGCTAAGCTAAAGCTAAGACAAAGGTAAAATTGCTGTTGCCAGACTAGGAAAATGCAAACAAATGACCCTACTCTGTAGACATAGATAGTATAGTAGTATAAGGCTAGACTATCCTATCTGGGATACTGTCAATAAATTATAAAATGGTGGGAAAATGTGAAGGTAACCAGGTTATCAATGTTTCAAATCTTTGGGGCATTAGGGCTGATTCTGATCAACACAAGGAATGCAAACGCGAACTTAAAGCCCCAATGTTTAATGTTTTTACTGTTCAATATCAAAATCTGCTTTACCTGTTGACAAGCTTGAAATATTAAATATTAACCACCACTATTAATTCTGTGTGTCCGTATTGGCTTGAAATTTTGCATTTGCATGCACATTAACTGGGGTAGACTCTCCATGTATTGCCGCCATCTTGGAAAATGGAAGCTGAAAACAGTCATATCTTTCGTGTTTTCACTATAGACTGACAACAGACCGACATCCGCATGCAGGCTTCCATAACTGCAAAATTTGTGCTGCGTTGCTCTTAATTTTTCACGAAAGCTACACATTGGGGCATTAAGTACGCCATGATGCGTACTTGAGTCACAAAAACTTTTCTGACATGAGAGTCAATGAAGAAGCCTGCGCTTGCTTGTGCCCATATGCGTACA
Source organism: Sardinella longiceps (assembly GCA_027497455.2). Taxonomy (NCBI): domain Eukaryota; kingdom Metazoa; phylum Chordata; class Actinopteri; order Clupeiformes; family Clupeidae; genus Sardinella; species Sardinella longiceps. The sequence goes on along the minus strand of JAODXP020000033.1, from coordinate 9,057,501 downwards.
CGTGAGGGTGCGACCCTAGCGACTGTTGCGTACTTGTGTTGACTATGAATCGGCCCTTAGTCTTTAAGTGGCAGAAACTGTTAGACTACTGCAAAAATTGTACACAGCACTGAAATCATCATACCTGAATAAATTCAGGTAACATGATTCGAGTAGGGCTATTCCTATTTCTCCTGGGTGATTGTATGAAAGGTCCAGCTCTTGCAAAGCTGAGGCTTTTGAACCCAGTGCTGAGGCCAGGGATTCACAGCCCACCTCTGAGATGCAACAACCAGAGAGCCTACAGACACACATTGGACAGAGAGAGAGAAAGCATGATGTCATACACAAACTCTTTGAATTCATTCATGTTGTAAGCTGATCTTTTTGTTGTTGTTGTTAAGTGTGCAATTGGGATTGATAAAATACTTTTTCCATGTGGGCCCATATAGCAAAATGCTGATAGATGAGTGGATGTAATTAATTTTTCAGAGAGGAATACATTGCAGTCCTTAAGTAGTACATAGTAGTTAAGCAATATCACACGAGTGGGAGTGATGCTGTTAGCAGAATATCGTCAATGTGTGTGGTTCAGCCGCAGGGCACGAAGCCGCAGGCTGAGTGCTGTAGGCAACCACACTTAGGAACAAGTAACTAGTAGCAACCAGTAACAAGTACAGTAACTAGTAGCAACCACACTTAGTAACAAGTAACTAGTAGCAACCAGCATAGCAAACGCCATTTCCGCCTTAGCAACACCCTAGCAACAACCTTAAGCAACCGTGCAACTTCTTAGGAACAACTTCCACATAGATGACCAAGCAATCAACATGAGCAACCAGCATAGTAACCACCATGCCTGCCATAGCAACGACTTAGCAACAACTTCAATGACTTAGCAACTATGTCATGTTTTAATTCTATAGTCAGATATTTTTGAACAAAAATGTTACTTTGATATAGCTTTTTTAAACTTTCTGAATGCACTATGTCATTTCCCTGGAATTACAATCTCTAGTTACTTTTACTACTACTCTCTGACAACATTAGTGCTGTCAAACGATAAAAAAGTAATCTGATTAATCACAAAATTTTGCCATGATTAATCACTCATTAATCATGGCAATCACGCAACTCATTTTCTTCAGTAGGAATTTGGAGCTAGGCCAGGCTAGCTTAAAGGAATAGGCCACCCCAAAACTGAAATTTAGTCTCTTACCATATTCCCCTGTGTTGGATAAGTGACCAAAGTGTTTTTCTTTCAGACCTGTGCTTCTCGCATCCAGAAGCGCAGCGTTAGCTTAGCTAAGCATAGAGCGCCGTAATTTGGAGTTTCCATTTAGCTCAGTGTTCTCAAAATAGTCATAAATGAACTCAAGATTTTCCCAATTTCAGTTGTTTCACCTGTACATTCAAATCGTAGTACAAATGCCAATGCCATTATCACGGAGGGTTTGCCTAGGAGTGACAAAGTCTTGGGACTATATTCAGGCTAAAGCCAGGCAAAGCACCGCTGATAGGCGTAAAGTCATCACAGCACCTGAAAAGTTACCGTAGTACTTTTTTTCTGGGGTTTACAGGTGCTGTGATGACATTACGCCTATCAGCGGTGCTTTGCCTGTGCTTTCGCCTGAATATAGTCCCAAGACTTTGTCACTCCTAGGCAAACCCTTCGTGATAATGGCATTGGCATTTGTACTCGGTTTGAATGTACAGGTGAAACAACGAAATTAGGAAAAATCTTGAGTTCATTTATGACTATTTTGAGAACGACAGGCTAAATGGAAACTCCAAATTACGGCGCTCTATGCTAAGCTAAGCTAACGCTGCGCTTCTGGATACGGAGAAGCACAGGTCTGAAAGAAAACACTTTTGGTCACTTATCCAACACAGGGGAATATGGTAAGAGACTAAATTTCGTTTTGGGGTGGCCTATTCCTTTAACTTGATAGCCTAGCCATTTTCTATCTGAAATTGAGCAGTCATGAAAGTGGAACCATATCCATTAGGATGAATCTGACTTTTTTTGCACACAGGTCTCGAACCCGCCACTCTGCCAGCTACAATAACCCCCTGCCGTGGGAGTTGGACGCTCTAACCACTGAGCTAAAAGCCCCGGCTTCTAACTCAGCAGTTAGAAACGCCCAATGAATTGGGTTGTGAGGATTTACACATACTGCCGCCAGCTGGCAGAGCTAGTTGGCATCCGTTACACCAGCACTAATTAACACTGTACCTTAATGTCTGAAGTTTGCTCTGAGTCAGCGCTGCTGCCAAAGCCTCCACTCCAGAGTCAGTGAGGTCATTATTAGACAGATCCAGTTCTTCCAGGACTGAGCGTTCAGACTGAAGAGCTGCTGCAAGCTGTCTGCAGGATTCTGCTGAGATATTGCAGCAAGCTAGCCTGAATTTGAAAGCAAAAGTTTATTAAAGTATATTTTACTGATTATGATCAATGTTGTTGCTATAGTTGTTGATGGAATTCACTACCTATTAGAGGCTTTCCAAATTATTATTTCTAAAAATTATTACTAACCATGCTGTTTTCAGCTTGCAGTTCTTATGCAGCAGGCCATTAAAAAGATGTATCCCTCCTGTATCATAAAGATCGCTGAAACTTAGATCCAGCTTGGTCAGGCTTGAGATATCCGATTGAAGAACAGTTGATATGACGTCACAGGATTTGGCCGTGAGCCCACAACTGGCAAGTCTGCATTAAAAATATAGAAATGAAATAATTCATCAGGTTTGTATATGTGTAAAATTGTACACTGGATTTAATAGTTGTTTTATTCTATGGACAAAATTGATAATCCAGTGCACTTGCTATGTGAAAAGAATCCTTGTTGTAATTGTATTGCTACTGTTTTAATACACTCAGTAATTATATACAGTAATAACCTCAGAGTTTCCAGTTTGCAATTACTATTGGTCAACCATCGTGACAAGTAGTTCACTCCAGAATTCTGCAAGGCATTGCAACTTAGGTCAAGTTCCCTCAGACACGGAAGTTTGAATTGACGTGAAGAGACCATCTCCTTACAGAAATCCTTATTGATGTTGCAGCCAACGAGTCTGCAAAAAAAGACAGACTTAATTTATATTAAAATAACAGGAAACGCAACAACCCTTTTACTTTTACAGTAATAAATTACTGTAGTTGAGTTGGAAAAAAACAGACAAACAAACTGTTTAGTTGTCATCTCAAAAATATATTAAAAGTATAATTCATTATACAAAGTATGCTAACTGGATATAATAAACCACAGGAAACACAATGCCGCACATACCTATGGAGTCACACATCACTAACCTCAGAATCTCCAATTTGCTGTTTCTGTGAGCCAGTACAGCAAATGCTTCCTCATCGAAGACACTATAACTTAGGTCCAGATCTCTTACATATGAATTTTTTGATAGAAGCGCTTGGGACAAACTCTCACTGTTGTCAGTAAAGATACAACGCACTAGTCTGCAACAACAGAAGGAAACCATTTGGTATGCAAAAACATGTTTTATTAAAATCCTACAGATAACACTTTTTAAATTAGGGAATTTGGATACAATTTTGGAGTAAGTGGACAAGGTAGAAAATGTAGCCTAATGTGAATTGTTGTGAATCAATCAGTAACCCTCTAGTTGTTGTCTTTTTACACAACATAGACAGAATGTGAAAGGACTGACAGCTATACATATACGTAAGTAGACATCAAGTCCTTATTAAAGGAAAAATCCGGAGTGAATTCAAGCTTAACCCTGCCGAACGAGCCTATTAAACACACTAGTTAGCAAGTGGACCAAAATAATTTGGAACAGCATAGACTGAACACGAACACAGAAACGAACAAGCACTTTACTCTGGATCAATGGGACCTGACTATTCGAAAGCAAAAGTAAGATCTGAGGTACCTTTGACTCAATGTAAGGTGTTTTGCGTTCACGCCAGGCCTATGCTTTTCAATTTTCTTTTTCATTCCATGCAAAATATATTGATGTCAGAAGGCTTGTGCAATATCGCTAAGCTTAAACTTACTCCGGAGCTACCCTTTAAGCTAAAGAATAAAGGCCTAATTCATCATGAATAAGAAATTTGTGAAAACATGCCTAACAAATGACTGATGTTGCTTTAACACATGCCTTACAAGTTACTAATACAGCCTTTTATTGGGTATGTATTAGGGACTGACAGTCAATCCTTAAAATAAAACGTTACCAAAATGTTTAAGCAATTGGCAAACATTTGTCAACATCATCAAAGTGTATGTGTCTGTCTCTGTGTAAAATATTGAAATTCTTCCTCACCGAGCTTTTCGACATCCCTTGACCACAGCAATTAGTCTGTCCCGACCTTTCACTGTTGTGTTGTACTTTGCTACATCAAATTCCTCCTGTATATCCTCAGATGCTAGTAGAATATAAGCCAGAGTGGAGCACTGTTCAGGTGAGAGCTTTTGTCCTGATTTCACATACTGATCCATCTCTTGATGAAGGGAACTGTCTTTCATCTCAAGCAGGCAGAGCAAAAGATTCATACATCTCTCGGGGGAATCATGCTTTCTTCTTAATTTCTTTTTGATGTACAGAATTGCTTTTTGTATGCTCTTTGGACAGCTAATAATGTGTCCCAGGAAGTCTTCAAGAAGCTTCTGGTTAGATTCTAGAGAAATTCCCAACAGAAAGCGAAGAAAAAGGTCCAAGCGTCCACTTTTACTGTTTAGGGATTTTTTCACTGCACTTTTCAGCAAGTGATGCAGCTGGTCTCCATCCATGGAAAAGGCTTTTAGTATTTCTATGTTTATGCGACACTCTTCCTCTGTCTGTGACACATATTCATCCTCATACATGTCTCCATCAGAATCTTCTTCATCCTCAAATTCATCATCGTCATCTTCTGATAGTATTTCATCCTCAGATATGTCTTCATCAGATTCTCCAAGTTCTGCTATATCATAATTTTCAGATTGCTCTTCATTTTTAAATGCACCTTCATGCTCAAAATCTCCATCAAATCCGTCAGCTACCTCTTCATCCGCAATCAATTCTTTATCCTCAGTTTCATCATTCATGTTATCGTCATTACCAACTACTGCTGTAACTTTCTCTGTAGAGTCTATTTCATTTCTAGACATTTCCTCTGAATTTGTCATTTCTATTCCTCCAGGGTATTTATCATTAGTTTGTATGTCATCACTGTCATTGCTGTCATCACTGTCATTGCTGTCATCACTGTCATCACTGTCATCGCTGTCGTCACTGTCAATATCATTTTGATTGGAGTCATTCCAAGGGACTTCATCATCTTCAAATATTTTTTCGTTAAGAAAATCTTCTTCATCCTCATCATCCTCATCATCCTCAAGGCTTACGTCATCATCCTCAGATGATGTACCACTCTCAGAGGACCCCTCATTTTCACGTTCTTCTTCCATGTTGACGAAACAGTGAAATGCAAAATAAGCTGCCAAGAATTCTTGAATGCTTAAATGCACAAAACAGAAGACCTTCCTTTTTCCAAATACTCGTTCCTCTTTAAAAATCTCTGTACATATTCCAGAGTACACAGAAGCCTCTCTGACATTGATGCCACACTCTTTCAGGTCTTGCTCATAGAACAAAATGTTTCCTTTCATCAGCTGTTTAAAAGCAAGCTCAGATAGTTTGACAATTGCTTTCTTTGGTGTGTTCATTTCTGTGTCCTGACATTCTGGAGGATACTTTTGAAACTGAACATTTGTCAGTATGACCAGGAAATGAGAGAACATTTCTGTCATCGTTTTGGGAATGTCTTTGTCACCCCGTAGCAGAAGATGCTGAAGCACTGTGGCAGAGATCCAGCAGAAGACTGGTATGTGACACATAATGAAAAGGCTTTTTGATGAACTTAAATGTGTGATGATGCTACTTGCTTGCTCTTCATCCGGTATTTTCTTCCTGAAGTACTCCTCTTTCTGTTCGTCATTGAAGCCTCGTATCTCTGTCATCTGATTGATGTACTTTGCTGGAATCTGACTGGCTGCCGCTGGTCGTGAGGTAATCCATATGAGAGCGGAGGGGAGGAGAGTCCCTTGAATGAGGTTTTCAATCAGCTCAGCCACTGGTAATTTCACCAAGTCATCAATCAGTGTTTCGTGTTTATTTGATAAGAGATCGATTTCAAGTCTGCTTTCATCAAGACCATCAAAGATGAATAAAACCTTGCAATTGTGAGATATGTATGAGTTATCCAGCCATGGATGGAATGCTTCCAAGAGTGCATGTAACGAATACTCCTCATTTTTCACTAAGTTCATTTCACGAAAAGGAAGAACAAAAATGAAGTCTATTTCTTCATTGGCAATGTCATCAGCCCAATCCAGGATAAACTTCTGTACAGACACTGTTTTTCCAATCCCAGCAACACCTTTAGTCATCACTGTTTTGATGGGGCCTCTTTGTCCCGCTGGGAATTTAAAGATCTCATTGCAACTGATTGGAGCATCATATCTTTGACTTCTATATGACTTTGCTAGCTGTTGAACCTCATGTTCTCTGTTCACTCCCTCACTCTGTCCCTCTGTGATGTAGAGGTCCGTGTATATTGTATTGAGCAGAACCTCTTCTTTTCCTTCAACTTGGCCTTCATTGATTTTCTCAAACCTCTGTTTCATGATATCTTTGTGACTTCTTATGGCACAATGTAGAGTTTCATCATCTGTAAAATAATTAGTAATAAATTAGTAATAATCAGTCTCCAAAATTACAATGTTGAGAAGCTTCCAATCAGGTGTATTAGCCTTCAAGGTTGAAACATATATTACAGATTCTTCCAATTACTTATTGTAAATGATAGTTATTTTCATTTATCTACTGTATGTAGTATGTATGCATGCATGTCGGTGTGAAAGGAAATGTATGCAACTGAGACTATTATGTTCATTCATGATTATGATTATACAATGACGTACAATGGGGAGACATTGACGTTGATGATATTTAGGAGTTCTGTGATATACAACAGTGTGGTACAATTTGTTACCTCCGCCAAGGAGGTTATGTTGTCACTGGTGTCTGTCTGTCTGTCTCTCTGTCTGTTCATAAAATAACTCAAAAAGTACTGCACAGATATGGATGAAATGTTTGGACGTGTGATTGGGACAAGTAACAGATGATTACAATTTTGTGGTAATTGGTGATCCAGGACACCATCAGGAATTAAAATAGATTATTTATATTGCGTCAGTGATCATTGCCTTGGCAGAGATCTGCTCTCTGACTGCTTTTCTAGGTTGTTTTAAATTGCTTCATGAATTTCATTGGAAAGGACCTCTAATAAGAAACAACAGAAGCATTTGCACTACTTGACCTACCTTTTTGGGCTGCAGATGAATGACTTTTGTTTGGTGTCTGAGATATACACTCTAATTCAGGACAGCACTGTTGAGCCTGCATGCTCCTGAAGACATAAAATAAAATAATCAACCTAAAACTTGCATTGTTTTAGCTTGTGCAGAAGCGGTTTGGAGTTAAACTATTGCCATATTTTTTCCCCTTTAATCCAAGTCAACAACTACAAATAAAACAATTGTTCACATGAAAGACTCATTTGCTACACTTCCAGAATTTTGGTAAACTTATTTAGAGAATAAATCATAATCAAACCAAACAGTAGAACCAAAATTGAACCAAAAGTGTTTCTAAGAATTGATTACCTGAATTCAGGAGGGACATTCTCTCCTGTCAAATCTGGGCGGTTCCCAAAGGAATTGTCACTTTTAATGGAAACACCGCTGGGCACTGGAGATAGAGGTCTACTTGACTTCAGTCTGTTTTGAATAAACAACCTGACATTAAAAATAATGAGGAAATAAGTAGCACCTGTTTCTCATGTTGTTAAAGATATTTCATGTAGACAGATGTTCTGTATGCTTTCATTTCAAGCCACAGTGTATCAACAATTTCACATTCATTTGTAGATTTAAATCTATATTCATGAAGCTTTGAGTTTTCTGTTTTGACACAACTTTTTTAATGTCAGGGTCATATCTGCCACATTTACCACAATAAGCCCTTCATATATCACTCACCTGGATTCAGGAGGGACATTCTCTCCTGTCAAATCTGGGCGGTTCCCAAAGGAATTGTCACTTTTAATAGAAACAGCGCTGGGCACTGGAGGTCTGCCAGACTTCAGCCTGAATGAAATGAACAACATCACTATATCATCACATCACACTGAAACAAAACAACAAAGATACCTTTTGGAATGGAACCCTTCCAAGAAAGGTCATTTTCATGAGTGCTAACCTGTGACCAGACAGAAAACACTCTGCTGTCAAACCTGGGCGGTTGCCAAAGGAATTATCACTACTCTTGGTGAGAAAAAATGAGTGTCATGCCTCCTCCATAGCAATATTAGGCTAATTAAATACCAGAAGGGGGATATCATCGAGTCACCCACTATGATGAGTTGAGGTCTACCACCGAGATATCCCTGCTCCAGACATTTCAATCTAGCCTGACATAGCCTGCCCATAATACGAATGTTCATCCGTATCCATGGTCTGGGAACGGTCCTCTGGGGCGTGTTTACATCGGTAGAGAGTCTACCGGCCAATAAGTGAAGCTGATTAGACGAGCTTTCCAATCGTTTCAAACCAGGAGTGAATGCCCTCCCCTGCGCAGTATAATCGCGTCAGGTTAAAGAACCTCCAGACCATGAATACGGATGAACAGCAGTATTATGGTCGGGCTATGTCAGGCTAATTTCAATCAGTAGAAAATCATTTCTGGGTAGCTGGGAAAATGACAAAGTCAACCCCATTACATTAAATTCTACTCTATGTTGGCCTTGATTCTACTAGTTAAAAGTAAGTCTTTAAGATCAGGTTTCTCAAGCCAGGTGGCACATTTAGACATTTTTGGATGTTTTTTTTTTTTTCATTTTAGATAGTTAGCTAATTCCACACAATGGGCAAGACATGGCACTATGCAGACTTCATAACGCAAAAATAAATACTGACTTATACAGTTTAAATTTGTATTTTTTAAGTAGGCTAGGTTGAGCACAAGATTAAGCTCTATACTTTTCTGAGATGCATTTCATTCATATCATTCTAATTGAATATTAATTTAACATGGCCTGAGTTAATTTTGAGAACATACAATACAAGGATACGATTTTAGCAGAAGGGTACCTTAAAGGTGAATGGCATGAGATGTCTGTATTATGCTAATTGCACTTGCCAAAATCAGCTCTTAAAATGAGTTGCCTAACTGACCTGGAGTCAAACGCGACAGTATCTCCTGCCAAATCTGGGCGGTTGCCAAAGGAATTGTCACTCTTCATGGACACAGCACTCGGCACTGGAGATGGAGGTCTTCCTAGATTTACTCTGCATGCCATTTTCAGATGTGAAAATGAATGTGAAATAATATGAAAGTATTGTTACACTTCTTCAAAACTGTGAGACATAGGATATCTACTTCATCAGGCCTTATAATAAGTTACTGACCTGGAGTCAGATGGGGCAGACTCTCCTGTCAAATCTGGGCGGTTCCCAAAGGAATTGTCACTCTTCATGGACACAGCACTCGGCACTGGAGATGGAGGTCTACCTAGATTTACTTCTGCATGCCATTTTCAGACGTGAAAATGAATGTGAAATAATATGAAAGTATTGTTACACTTCTTCAAAACTGTGAGACATATCTACTTCATCAGGCCTTATAATAAGTTACTGACGTGGAGTCAGATGGGGCAGACTCTCCTGTCAAATCTGGGCGGTTGCCAAAGGAATTGTCACTCTTCATGGACACAGCACTCGGCACTGGAGATGGAGGTCTACCTGACTTCAGCCTGAGAAGAATATGCATCATGGCCATTAACATTCTATGCCTTGACATTAAATGGCATTTTGAAAGTGAAAGTACTGTGACCTGTATGTTCAATGTGAAAATAAATACTAAAAATAGTCTTTAGCACTCCACAGTACTCCCAGAGCAAATAAATTATGATGCCGATGTCCGACTTTAAAGATAAAAACTTAGCATCATGCACTTACTGTAATGCTGGCTCTTCCCCATGTTCTGAGAGGAGAGGGTCTTCCTTTAAAGACTTCATGGGCACACCACTGGGCACCGGAGAAGCAGATATTTGACTAGCACTGCCAACTCCTTTCTTAGCGGAGAGTCGTTTTTTAGTTGCAGTCTCCATTTCTCCTTCTTGGAGAAGCCGAACTCACAATCAAACTGCAAACTTCTTTGCAGATCTTGGCAAAATGAAAAGGGACCAAAGAAGAACCGAACTTGTGGTGGGTAGCCTACAGATGGGGTAGAGAAACTGTTGGCACAGGACGACATTTTAAGAATTAGGCTATTAATGTCAACTAATGCTTAGATAGGCCTATTATCCAATCTCTCTGATTGTGTACGATCTTACAATCAATGCTCATCTGGATGAATATGGTTAGATACTGCCATACATGATAGTAAATGGTGTTGGCCAGATGGGGGAGCTAGTTGCTTATGTTGACCTCAAAATCTCTCAAAATGTGAATTATTAGGCTACATTTAGAATGATCCTATAAGGTCAGTCTTAAAATGACCCATAAGGTAAAGTCTTAATCTCAGATAGACAAACATAAACAGCAGAGTTTCACATTTAAATGAAACTTTACTTAAAGGCCAAGGAAGAGGAAGTTAAAACAGCAAACAAGCAACACCCAAACAGGCAAAATGGGTATGTGAGTCAAAATGGAGTCAAGCAAGCAAGCAATCACATGTAGACTAGTATAGTACAGCTATGTAAAGGAGTGATGTGACATTTGATATTTATATATTTATAGCATTTAGCAAAGAAAAAAAGGAATTTCCAGTTTGAGGCTTGTGCTGTTATCTAGAAATCATGTGACCAACGGCACCAATGAATTGATGGCAAACAAGATCTTGTCAGTGTCAGCAGTGAAATAATATCAAGTGGAAGTTTATAGGCTATAGATTATGATAGATATTGTGTACAAAGAACAATTCACAACATCACCGATCGCCACCAAAATCGAATCAGTTATACTTGTCTCAATACACATCCTAAAATTTCATCCATATCTGTGCAATACTTTTCGAGTTATATTGTACACAGACAGACAGACAGACAGACAGACACACAGAGAGAGAAACACACACGCCGGTGAAAACACAACCTCAATGGCGGAGGTAACAACGGCTGTGGTGATTTTCCATTCATTCTACTATGGTGGTGTAAAATCTATACACCTGCAGACCATACAAAGGCAGCCATGAAGAAAACACTTTCAAAAATCACTGTAGAAATCAATACTTACTGCAGTCACTGCATTCAGGGGCTTCATCTTCATACAGATTAAGGGACAATAAAGTAACTCTTCACATTTCTAGCTTCAGTTAAGTTTTCAACTCATTTCTAGGAAATCCTTTTTAAACTAACATTCCAAATTAGTAATCTTTTGACAATGATAATAGTGAAGATTGTTCAAGATGTTTTCTATATATTCTCTGGACTCTGAACTGTCACATTTTGTAGTGATATGTGTAAGTATGATCATGAGTAGGACTTTGGACTCTCAAAGAATGAGAGGGAGGGAGCAAAGAGCTTTATTGCGGTTGAAAGGGGATATAAAAGAGAGTGTGTGTGTGTGTGTGTGTGTGTGTGTGTGTGTGTGTGTGTGTGTGTGTGTGTGTGTTTAAGACATGACCATGAGTCTCATGAATGCACTGTATGCACTTCAAAACATAAATGTAAATAAAATTATAATAATTTCACTAATGCAGTCTTCAAACGATCGGACGCTACACAGTGTGTTACACAGTCAATGCTGTTTATTTTTTTAATTTTTTTTGTGCGTGTGTGTGTGGGTCGGGGGGGGGGGGGTTAGGTTGTGGGAAGGACTGGAGTAAAGTTTGTGACTCACCAAGTGATTTGCTAGAATATGGGTTGATAGATTACGGCCCCTGTGTTGTCTCCCGCGACTGGATTTCACAATTAAATTAAAACACTGACCACATCAAACGGTCAGATTCACTCAAGTGCTGAGTGGCAGCATAGTCCCATTATTAATCCAATGTGTTGGAAAATCTACCAATGTGAACACTCAGGCAGGTGACTATTTTCTTATAATTACAACAAAAAATATTCCATGCTCCTCAGTTCAGTATTGGTATTTTTACATGAATGTGTGTAACTTGCAAGCACACATTCAGTTTTAGATTGAGAAAAAAATAGTCTTTGGCTACCTGTTATGCTTTCCAGTTTTTACCCCTTCAGTCTCTCTTGGGCTGTCAGACCGTCTTCTCAACTGAAACACAGACTACAACAGGAAGAGACAGTTTTTGTTTCTTTTACATAGTCATGTGATTTCCGAGAAGGCACAGCTCTATAAAGGAAACTATATGTTTTTTTCAACACATCAACTCCTACACCAAGGAATTGTTTTCACCAGGTGTAGTATGCAGCAGGCATCAACAAGCCTGTGAAACCCAAACTACTAGATGTGATCAGAAAAGGAAATAGATTGGGCACCAATACATACAAACCCGATTCCAAAAAAGTTGGGACACTGCACAAATTGTGAATAAAAAAGGAATACAATCATTTACAAATCTAGATAACATAGCAAATGTTGAAAGTGAGATTTTGTGGATTTAATGAGAGCTACACATTCCAAAATAGATGGGACAGGTAGCAATAAGTAAAATGTGCATATAAGGAACAGCTGGAGGACCAATTTGCAACTTATTGCTGTTCAAAGCACTAAATAAGCGTGAGAAGCTACTGTAATGCTCAGCTTTTGAGACCAATGAAGAAAACTCAGATTGGCTACAAGAGGGCGAAAGAAGCAGTCATTCACAAAATAGACTGAATTGAATGACATGCATTCTGCAAATGCTTTTGATCCTCTGCGTTTGTTCCAATCATGAACTTGTAAAACACACAGCTCACAGTAACGTAAAGCACCATATTGTTCAGTGACACTTTATGGGGCACACATTAGCAATGGATTCTACTGTACTAAATAAGGTAGGCTATTAAGTTATCCCTAAGCGGTTATTTGAAGGTACCTTCATAAGACTGACATGACACTGTCATTAACTATGATATGACGTTGTCATGAATCTGTCATAAACTTTATACACCTGTCATGACTTCTGTCATTAAGTGTCACCCGGTATTTGTCATGGTAAGGGTTAGAGTATGTCAGAAGTCATGACAGGTTTATAAAGTTTATGACAGATTCTTGACAATGTCATGTCATAGTTAGTTCAAATAAAGTGTTACCGATTCCACAGGATTAAAGGCATAAACATTTCTGTAGTGCACATAGAATAGATATGACACACACACACACACACACACACACACACACACACACACACACACACACACACACACACACACACACCACAAAATGTATGTTCAAATATGTTTTATTTACACAGAGACTTGGCTTATTCCTTTTTTTTTGTTTTTAGGGCATCAGTTTTGATATTTGCAGACATTTCATTAACCATTTTTTTTCACAAAACAATATTAAACTTCGTAATACCTACCGCACACATACAGTATATATAACTATGACTTGATGAAATAAATTGTATTTACATTGTATGTATGTATGTATGTACCACTAGGAGGGTCCTTTAAGTGTGATACTGAAATATGGCAACGTAAACGTGAATGCAGGATAAACAGGTTCAGTGAACTTGTTAAAGATTGTGTGTATATGAGTACGCTGACCAGAGGAGACTGTGTAAAAGGACAGAGTGCCAGCAGGCCAGTCCAGATAGACCCCAACTCTGTCACAACGGTTAGAACCTACATATACAGCCTTAGAATTGTAAATGGAAATCCCTGTGTCACTGTCCTGCTCCCCGGCAAACATCAGGCCCCAGGACTGGTCATTAACCCCCAGCATGCAGCTGTAAGTGCGTCCTTTCCTTGTGAAGGATTTGTATGCCACTCCAATAGCTCCACGTCCAGCTTCACTGAGAGCACACTTGCTACTTTTAGTAAAACTCCAGTCCACTTCCCAGTAGCATCGCCCTGTCAGGCCCTCTCTACACATCACATGAGGGATGTCCTGAAATCTCTCTGGGTGTTCTGGGTATGGCTGCTTCTTCTTCACGATCCCCACCTTCCTGTTGCCCTCAGACAGGGCCAGCTGTGGGTGGAGTGTATTTGGGTCCAAGGTGAGTTCACAGGCATCTGCAGACAATATTAAGATATAGTAAGAAAGCATGCTTACAGAAATATGCTGAGTAATAGCATTTTTTAGCAAGCAATTACATTACCCAATACAGTTACCCAACATGGCTGCTCGTCCATAAATACAGTACATACACAGACACAGAAACACACACACACACACACACACACACACACACACACAGAGAGAGAGAGAGAGAGAGAGAGAGAGAGAGAGAGAGAGAGAGAGAGAGAGAGAGAGAGTACGCCTAGATAACAGTAGCACACAGGCTGAAGACTGTAAAAATCTTTCAATTTCTTACATTTCTTGAAGTCCATTTGCAACATCTTTGGTCCATTATAGTCCAAGCTAGAGAAAATATAGTATAATTATTCAGGCATATATTTTAGATATAAAGCTGCTAATATACTACTAATGATTTCTAACATACACCAACTGCAAAAATATTACCTGCATTACATGTAGCATAGTAAATATTGCATGAAAGTCAAAGCTGCATAGGCTAATGCTTATATCAACTCAGCAATGCCCTTTGGGCACACAAGCAAAACATATTGTATGTATTGACAATGAATTGCAAATGTGTTTGAATCTCCTCCTAAATGGTATAGACTCTAATGTCCTCTTTCCATTTCATGTTTTCCTAATATGTTTTTTGTGCCATTTCAGACGTACATTGTTTTTCAGTTGTTTCTGAAAGCATTTAAAAACACCATACCTTAATGTTTTCAGGTTGCACATTTGTAGAAGCTGTATGCCTTTGTCTCCAGGGTGATTGTATGTGAGGTCCAGCTCTTGCAAAGCTGAGGCTTTTGAACTGAGTGCTGAGGCCAGGGATTCACAGCCCACTTCTGAGATGCAACAACCAGAGAGTCTATAGACACACACATTGGAAGGAGAGAGAGAAAGCATCATGTCATGGTCACTTTTATGCATGTGGTAATCTGATCATATCGCAACTTTGATACCAAAACATATCGCCAGACCTAATATAAAGTTCTAAACTTTGCAGGAAAGGAGAGAGGGAGCATGCATCTTGCAAGCATGACTTTTAATTTTTTTGTACATTTTTGTACAAACAAAACACCACCAAGATACTTCAGTGGAATGTTGAAAGTTTCTTTTTTCTTTCTTCCTTTTTTTGTATAGAAGAAAGTACCTTAATGTCTCAAGTTTGCTTTGACTCAAAGCTGTTGAGAGGCCCACCACTCCAGAATCTGTTAGGTCGTTATTGGACAAGTCCAATTCTTTCAGCTGTGACTGTTCAGATAGAAGAGCTGAACCCAGTGCTGTGCATGATTCTCCAGTGATACCACAGTAAGCAAGACTGTAGTGAAAGGTAAGCAAAAAATACAAATTCTTATGAATATTTATATTGATAACCTGACTTTGCATGATGAAAATACACAAATTTATGAGAAATTATCTAATTTTCTCATATGATGATATGAAAATTGGATAGAATCTATCAGTAGTTGTTAGGCATTTGTTAACCAGAATTTTGTCAGCTTGCTATGTTTATTTTCCATTCCATGGAATAAGTGCATCACTCCTGAAACAAGGTCATTAAAACTCAGGTCCAGCTCATTCAGGCGTGAGTTTCCACACTGGAGAATAGATGATATGATGCTACAGGATTTACTGGTGAGTCCACAACTCGCCAGTCTGCAGAGTAAGAAGAGGCAGGACATTGTTTACAAAGAGACACTTTAACCCTCAACCATACCACAATATTATCTGGATTGTCCAAAGTTAGAATTAAAGGTCATACAAACACACAAAAGGTCTATATGTACCCACCTCAGTCTCTCTAGTTTGCAATTTTTGTGGGTTAACCACTGTGACAATTTCCTCACTCCTGAATCCCGCAGGTCATTACAACTCAGGTCCAGATCCTTCAGGCATGAATGTTTAGACTCCCATATAGATGCCAGCCCCTCACATGTCTGTTTTGTGATGTGACATCTGACTAATCTGGCAAGACAAGACAAAAAGGAAGTGAAAAAGATTGTTACACGCAACTATCATCAAACACTTCTGACATGCATTGTTTTTCTGTGGAGAAGCATCAATGGTGCCTTCCAGTCTCTCCATCGCATTGTGGCTGGCGATGGTTTTTAAATGTGATCAAATTTGTTAAACTTTGATCCCGTTGGCGCTGACCTTTCAGCATTGCTGCAGTGCAACTTTTGTTTTGGCTCTTCTGTAAAGTTGGTGAAATGTCACTTACATCCCTTCTATTATGCCCTCAGGTCTTTTGTATGCTAAAGTAGGCCAATTCGATTCTTGGAAACACAACAAAAAATGCCACTGACCTCAATGTTTCAATCTTGCAGTTCTTATGGGCCAACCCTTGAAACAGTTCTGTGATACCATCCACCACACTGTAACTTAGATCCAGTTCTCTTAAGAAGGATGTTTTGGACTCAAGAGCACTAGTCACACTCCCAAAGCTATTAAAAAAGAGACAGCCTCGTAGTCTGCAATGTCAAAGAAAAAACACATTCAACAGTTAAAAAATCCCGCACACTGTCCATTCCACCAAACAAACTTTAATACAACGTTTCGGTCATCCGACCTTCTTCAGGTAAAGTTCAGGTAAAGTTAAGTTCAGGTAAAGAAAAAACACATGAAAATTCAGTGGAACTCATGTGAAAGTTGCACTTTGAATTAATGTGAAATACTTCTTTCCTCACCGAGCCTTTTTGCATCCCTTCACAACAGTTATCAGTCTCTCCCGACTCTTCACTGTGGTGTTATATTTTGTCATGTCAAACTCTTCTTGTACATCTTCAGATACTAGAAGAATGTATGCCAGAGTGGAGCACATTTCAGGTGAAAGCCTTTGTCCGGATTTAACATACTGGTCCACCTCTTGATGAAGGGAACTGTCCTTCATTTCAAGCAGGCAGAGCAAAAGATTCATGCATCTCTCAGGAGTATCATGCCTTTTTTTCAAGTTCTTCTTGATGTACTGGATAGTTCTCTCTGTGCTCTCTGAACTGCTAATGGTGTATCTCAGGAGGCCTGCGAGAAGTTCCTGGTTGGATTCCAGAGAAATTCCCAAAAGAAAGCGAAGGAAAAGGTCCAAGTGTCCCGTTTTACTTTTTAAGGATTTTTTCACCGCACTCTTCAGCAAATGATGCAGCTGTCTCCCCACCACAGGAAACACTTTTAGTACATCCAAATGTACATGTAAAGCTGTTCCTTCACCAAAACCTGATCTCTCAAAGCATTCATACATTGGTGTTTGCTCACTGTAGGGCACGTCTACTTCATCCTCTTGCATATTTCCATCATCAGAATTGTCCTTATCTTCAGAGCTATCCTCAAGGACTGCTTGGTGTATACGTCCATCCTCACATGTATCGTTCTCAACTTCAGGCTGTTCTTCATCATAACTATCCTCATCCTTGAATTCCTCTTCATCCAAAAACAGTTCATAGTCTTTGTACTGTAGTTCTTCCAATATTTCTCTGCGCACATCCTTTTTCCTTGGTCTTTCTTCCCTGTCTGCGATAGACTCATCTTCATCTTCATCTTCAGTAAAGTTATTCCAACAAAAATCACTGTCAACTGACATGAGGTCAAAATCATCCTCAGATAGTTCCTCATCCTCAGGTGATTCTTCCTCTTCAGATGATTCCTCTGAGTCTTCTACCCCATCCTCAGCATTTCCAAAGTCTTTCTTTAAGTAGATAAAAGAGTGGAAAGCAAAGAATGCAGCAAGGAACTCTTGAATGCTTAAATGCACAAAGCTGAAGACCCTTTTTTGTTTGATGACCAATTCCTCCTTAAAGATCTCTGTGCATACTCCTGAGTACACAGATGCATCGTTCACATTGATAGCACATTGTTTTAGGTCTTCCTCATAGAACAAGATGTTGCCATTCAATAGCTGTTTAAAGGCAAGTTCTGCCAGTTTGATAATGACTTTATTTGATTCATCCACTTGTGTGTCCTTACTTTCTAGAGGATATTTCTGATGCTGTACATTTGTCAGGATCAGCAAGAAATGAGAGAACATTTCCGTCATTGTTTTGGGAATTTCCTTGTCACCCCGTAGCAGAAGATGTTGAAGTACAGTGGCTGAGATCCAGCAGAAGACTGGTATGTGACACATAATGAAGAGGCTTTTTGATGTTCTGATATGGGTGATGATGCTACTTGCTTGGTCAGGATCTTGGATTCTCTTCCTGAAGTACTCTTCTTTCTGTTCGTCATTGAAGCCTCGTATCTCTGTCATCTGGCTGATATACTTTGCTGGAACCTGATTCGCTGCTGCTGGTCGTGAGGTAATCCATATGAGAGCAGAGGGGAGAAGAATCCCTTGAATGAGACTTTCAATCAACTTAGCCACTGGTAGATTTGTTGTCTCATCAATCGCCTCTTCAAGTCGCTGATCTGAGATACTGATTCCCAGTCTACTTTCATCAAGCCCATCAAAAATGAATAAAATCTTGCAATGTTCAGGTATGCATGCAATCTCCAGTTTAGGATGAACAGCTTGCAAGAGTCCAATCAAATTGTACTCCTCATGTTTCACTAAGTTAATTTCACGAAAAGGAAGCACAAATATGAAGTCTATAGCTTGGTTGGCTAGTCCATCTGCCCAGTCCAGGATAAACTTCTGCACAGACACAGTTTTCCCAATCCCAGCCACACCTTTAGTCATCACGGTTTTGATTGTCTGTCCTCCATCTGAGACTTTAAAAATGTCGTTACATTTGATTGGATTGTCATATTTCTGGATTTTATATAATTTTGCTATTTGTTGAACTTCATGTTCCCGGTTGACGCCTTCACTCTGTACCTCTGAGATGTAGAGCTGTGTGTATATTGTGTTGAGAAGGACTTTTTCTTTCCCTTCAACGTGGCCCTCGTTTACTTCCTGAAACCTCTTTTTCATGGCCCCTTTATGACTTTTTATGGCATTATGCAGATTTTCACAGTGCAGCTCTTTGTCATCTGTGAAAAATGTTCAATAAAGTGTTTAAATACAGCAAAAGGGCAGCAGATTTCATGATTGTGGTCACATTTACTGTTCAGCATACATTAGAAGTCACAGCAATGTTTAAGAAAAAAAAACAGTATTTGCATGAAAGACCCACCTTTTTGGGCAATATGGCAAAGTTCTTTTGGAATTTGAGTCAAATCTGTTTTTCTCTGACTGCACTGTAGTTGATCACCCTTGGAATGACTTTTCCCATTCCTACAGAACAATACAATAAATCCTGATAAATCGCTGGTTATTGATGATCAAGCTGTTTTTATATGAACATATTATATGTTTGTATATGAATTCAATTATATATTAATATATAATATGATGTTGAAGGTAATGTATTCAACACATAAGTATAGATTAATCTAGATCTCTCACTTTGGATCGGTCTGTAGTCCACTGCTGAATTTGGGAGGTTGATCCATGGACCAGTCACTCTTCATAGACACTCCACTGGGCACTGGAGATGCTGGTCTACGCATCTGTAGTCTAAAGACAAAAAAAACAAAAACCTAACCAACATATCATCTTTCAGTAATAAACACTTAAAACAAAACACACACACTGCTGATATCTCACTTTGAATCAGACTGTGGTGATCCACTGCTGAGTTTGGGAGGTTGATCCATGGACCAGTCACTCTTCATAGACACACAGTTGAGCACTGGAGACACCGGTCTACACATCTGTAGTCTAAAGACAAACAAGAACAAATCTAGCCAACATATCTTCTAAACAGTATTACAAGCTCTCTTCTCCTTCCTCTTGCTATACACACACACACACACACACACACACACACACACACACACACACACACACACACGTCTCTTGCAATAGTGGGTATATCTCACTTTGGATCAGACTGCGGTGGTCCACTGCTGAATTTGGGAGGCTGATCCATGGACCAATCACTCTTCATAGACACACCACTGGGCACTGGAGATGCTGGTCTGTGTGTATGTGGTCTGGTTATACATGGATGAGAAGACATATTAATACATTTTGCAATAAAAAAATATTCTCCCCTTCACAAATTTTTTTGCAAACACACACAATCACTCATGCACACACAGAGACAGACAGACAGACACAGACACACACATTAGTTTGCAAAACCAGATACTGTATCTCACTTTAAATCAGAATGCGGTGGTTGTCCACTGCTGAGTTTGGGAGGCTGATCCATGGACCAGTCACTCTTCATAGACACACCACTGGGCACTGGAGACACTGGTCTCTGTTTATTTGATCTGGTTACATAAATAGACATAATAATAAATTACTCTCACATTTTAATGAACACATGCCAACACACAAACACTTTTCCCCTTTTAAACAACAGATATCTCACTTCTGATCAGACTGCGATAGTCCACTGCTGATTTTGGGAGGTTGATCCATGGACCAGTCACTCTTCATAGACATACCACTGGGCACTGGAGACACTGGTCTGT
The DNA here is from genome assembly GCA_027497455.2 of Sardinella longiceps. Classification (NCBI taxonomy): domain Eukaryota; kingdom Metazoa; phylum Chordata; class Actinopteri; order Clupeiformes; family Clupeidae; genus Sardinella; species Sardinella longiceps. Next base: position 9,036,844 of record JAODXP020000033.1, on the reverse strand, counting down.
GTGTATGTGGTCTGGTTATACATGGATGAGAAGACATATTAATACATTTAGCAATAAAAAAGATATTCTCCCCTTCTCACATTTTTTTGCAAACACACACAATCACTCATGCACACACAGAGACAGACAGACAGACACAGACACACACACACACACATTTGTTCGCAACACCAGATACTGTATCTCACTTTAAATCAGATTGCGGTGTTTGTCCACTGCTGAGTTTGGGAGGCTGATCCATGGACCAGTCACTCTTCATAGACACACCACTGGGCACTGGAGACACTGGTCTCTGTTTATTTGATCTGGTTACATAAATAGACATAATAATAAATTACTCTCACACATGCCAACACACAAACACTTTTCCCCTTTTAAACAACAGATATCTCACTTCTGATCAGACTGCGGTGATCCACTGCTAATTTTGGGAGGTTGATCCATGGACCAGTCACTCTTCACAGACACACCACTGGGCACTGGAGATGCTGGTCTACGCATCTGTAGTCTAAAGACAAAAAAATAACAAGCCAACATATTGTCTCATCCCTCTCATTACACACACACACACACACACACACACACACACACACACACACACACACACACACACACACACACTCTTGTCCTCTGTTGTAATGGTGGATAGCTCACTTTAAATTAGACTGTGGTGGTCCACTGCTGAGTTTGGGAGGCTGATCCATGGACCAGTCACTCTTCATAGACACACCACTGGGCACTGGAGATGCTGGTCTATGCATCTGTAGTCTAAACACACACACACAAAAAATATATATAACCAACATATCCTCTCATCCCTCTCATTATAAACACACTCACACACACACACACACACACACACACACACACACACACACACACACACACACACCACACACACACACTACACGCACCACACACACACACACACACACACACACACACACACACTCTTGTCCTCTCTTGTAATGGATATCTCACTTTGGATCAGACTGCGGTGATCCACTGCTGAGTTTGGGAGGCTGGTCCATGGACCAGTCACTCTTCATAGACACACCACTGGGCACTGGAGACACTGGTCTCTGTTTATTTGATCTGGTTACATAAGGAGACAGAATAATAGAATAAGGCTACAAATTAAAGGTTACTCACTTTTCTTTCTTTCTTTCAGTAATAAACACCAGAAACAAACACACACACACACACTGCTGATATCTCACTTTGGATCAGACTGTGGTGGTCCACTGCTGAGTTTGGGAGGCTGATCCATGGACCAGTCACTCTTCATAGACACACAGCTGGGCACTGGAGATGCTGGTCTTTGTGTCTTTAGTCTAATGAGAAAGAATAATGGATCTGAGTCTGACAAACAGTTCCACCCAATAATCTCTTAGGGACACGAGGTAGGACTGCGGTTTTCAACCTCTGGAGCTCCACCTACGGTCACAAAATTTTAAAATAGCAACTACATCGTATATTCTCACTAACTGAATTTATTTGAAAACCAAAGAATTTGATCCAGAGATGATTTGAGGCGGCTGAGAGAGCCATCATGTGCCAGAATGCTCACAATAACAATGCACACCAGCCAATATCAGCTCAATGGTCTTTTTTGACAGTTGTAATTAGTCTCTCACCCTGGTTCAGAGTGTATCCGTTCTTTACTTCTCATGGACACACAACTGGTTGGAAGTGCTGGTCCTGCCCCTTCACTCTCATTAGAGTCTGGTGTACTGGTGGCCATTTCTATAGCAGCCTCTGTTATTTAAGCACTGCTACTGTATCTGTGTGAATATATGGGCATTGGGTAGATATCAACACACAGCACAATAAGAATCATACAACAAAAACAACAGATGGAAAGGTGTTGAGTCAGATGAACAATGTTTCATTTGCTTGAGGGTCCTGAACAGCCTGGTGATACCATCCTACGTATCGTACATAGACTAGCCCAACCCATATTAGGCTGTATAGTTAGTGTAAAGTTTGACCAATCAACAAACAGTTGAGAGCCGTGATAAAGAACTCACCTGCCAAGTTGAGTGTAATCCAGCGAAGCTTGTAGGTCAATAGTATAGAAAATCAATCGTTATGCTCCCCACTTTTAAATGACCAAAATCTGCATGTCATTATCATCCATGATCTTGAAGGCCGATTGCCACAACAATGTCAAAACTATAGATTGGCAAGCGGTCCGTTTACTACTGGAAACGGAAGTTGTGAGCCTGAGAGCCAGTTCAAAGCCTGAATATGTCATTTCCAAATGGAAGCAAATTCCTCTTACAGTGTCCCAGTATGACAGAGAGAAACATAGTCACTGACTGGTAAGGACCAACAGTTTTTCCAAGCTCTTACACACTTGAAAAACCTCAATGGTTAATCATTCATAAGCATTACACTCACCTCATTCATGATTATGAGGGCCTTTGCTCCCACAATGCAAACATGTGTAAACCAAAAGTAAATGGTATGATCCATTTTACCATATACAGCAGTGTTTCCCAACAATGGGGGTGAAAGTGCCTTGAAATAATCTTTCATGTTTTGTTACTTTTGCCAGTCGACATCACATGACTTGCTTTCACAACAAGGTCAGGGGTGGGGCTTGTCAATGGTTGATCTCCTACACAACCAGTTTATCTCCTATTATAGGTTACAATGCAATAGACACTGTTGTAATTGCTTAAATTACAGAACAATAATTGACTGTTGACACTTTTGGTAAAGTGCTCAAGACAGGATGACCCTTCTTACATTTCTTACAGTTTTCTACACTTCTTACATTTCCCTATTTCATAGCAGTACACTAGTGATAGAGTGCATCATTCTCAGTTGCTCACATTGCTCCACTCGTCTAGTGTCACATGGTCTGATTTGCCTACACCAGCCGTCATTGGCTTTCTTTTAACCCACACAGAATCATCTGCACATAAGGACACCTGGATTGTTATCCTGGTGATAGTCTAGCATGTGTGAAGAGGAAGTGTTTTGTCTGTGACCAGTGGTTAAAGTGGGATTTGGCAGGAGGGGGAACTCTCATATTTTGTGTCTGCACAAACAAAGAAGAAGAATAGGATGATATTGTTCATTTATCTGAGGTGCTGGTACTGCGTACCCCCGCGTTCCCCCCCACTTTAACCCCTGTCTGTGACGCTGACTCTGGAGGAAGCACATTTCTAATAAATATTAATTAAAAAAAACATTTATGAAAAAAAAATCCAAGTTACCTGCTTAATGATCATTTTGCAGTGGCTAGATCTTTTTTCAAGACATCTTATTTTCTCTGCTTGTCTGCACTGTCTGGTCTCTGCACACCAATGTAGTGATATACAGTAAAGACTATGATAAAGAACAGGACTTTGTTCTCTTGGGTAATAAAAGGCATGAGTGCACTGGAACGGGGCAGAGGGCTGGGGTCAAAGACATAGAAAGAGTGTGTGTGTGTGTGTGTGTGTGTGTGTGTGTGTGTGTGTGTGTGTGTGTGTGTGTGTGTGTGTGTGTGTGTGTGTGTGTACTGTATGTGTATGATTAACCACCAGCCCCTCTACCCTCATACTCATACATCCCCTTCCTTCTACTGTTCTCCACCCTCAGCGAGACATTTTTGTGATTACGTGTGTGTCACCTCTTTGTAACCACAGTAGGCCACTACCTACAATAGTTAGTTTGTTTACTCAAGCACACAGCAGCTGAACAATAGACTGGGTGCAGCATTGAAAAGTCACTTTACACTGGAAGTTTAAGGCTAAAATGGACACACATTTTAAACCACATTTTAAAAATGGCCTGCAAAACTTTTAAACAGGATGTGAACTCATGTAATGACAATGCTTTGGCATATCAAGACCAATTTTTGTATTGTGATCCTGACTACGTCCAACAGATTTGGCTTCATTTCACCACTAGGGCGCAGTAGCTATTCATATATACTGTATGTTTTGATGTAATTTGGCGAAAGGATGTGGCCACATCTCCCGACATGTTGTGGTGGCACACACAGTTTCAGCCAAAGAAATGCAATTTTGTTTTACCCTTCTAAAACTCCTTTGTGTGGTTTTACTGTACCTAATACTAACAATTCATCTTATCCTCTGTCAGTTTCGGTATTGTCACTGAGGGTCTCCCCTGGAAATCTTCAAAAGCAGGCTAATTATTATCAAATACCCCTCTGGTGGAGTGAAGAGGAAGAATATTGTATAAAACCAGAACTGCTGAACACATGCAGCAAAATAATAGATGAGGATCATGTTATTCTGAACACTGATTTTATTTTCACATTTACTCATGAAATCAACAAAAATAATAAGTGTAAATGTTATGATTTAACATTTGGCCATGGAACTTTAAAAAACAATATTGGATAAGATTAATAATTCTGTTACCCTTTAAGTTTGCAGTCTTTTTATCTACCACTGTAGAGCAGTAACTATTGAAACAAGATACTTCACTAGTAGCTATAGCATGTTTTATTTTTCAACCAGGTATTTACCAAGTATGTGGTACACTATACCGATCACACCATCTGTTAAGCCCCCTACAACTCCTCCTGTTAAGAAGTTAAAAAATGGCCCAATGGCTCCCCCTAGAGCACCAGCAACTGCCCCAGCAGGCCATCTGTCCATTGGCCAGTACCTTCTCTGGTTATGGTAGGTGAATGACTCGCCAAATGTCCAGCCAACGATCGCTCCAAATGTGCTGCCCACTACCTGACCAAGGAGTGGATGTGTTGCTGTTAATAAGATGTAGACTGCACCGCCAACAGTGGCACCAGAAACTCCACCGATTATGCCACAGATAGAATGTGCATTTTCATAGAGTGCGATGTCCAACCCGGACAGCCCCAACCTTGCCTTCTTCTAAGTGTTTCATGATGTTAGTCCGGGAGCCTGTGGCCTGCTTTTGCCATCTTCTCCATCTTGTTTCCAGCTTTTATTCTAGATGAAAATAATTCATTTGAAAGAAAAATGTGTGCACACATGTCATAAAAAAGTAAGGGAGAGCCCTGCTGTTACTGTAATAAATAAATAAATAAATAAATAATTGAGGCTGGTCTAACAGCATGTTATATTGATTCAAAATGAACCAATACAAGTTCACCGCTCCTGAATTAAAGTTTGATGGTTAGTGCTCTGTCTGTTTTATGTTTCTTTGTCAAATGGATTAACCAAATCTACCTTTACCCTGAACCTAACCCCCTCAACCCTCATCCTAACCCTAAACTGGGGGAAGTAGTGCCTTGAGGGCAGCGCTGCCTGGAAGGCACCGTTGAGGGCATGTCACCACATACAGTTTGTTTCTGACTCAAATGAGGAAACCCCTCTTGCCATTTTCATTGTCAAATAAAACCTGAGACATGAAACAAATTATCACAGGAAACACACAAACTCCACAGGCCATAACAGTGATACTGGTTTCCACTGCCCTGCTTCTCATTTCTGAATACCACATGTGCTTCCTGTTTTTGCACACATCTGTTTCTCCATATAGAATACATATAGTTATTAACTGGCCTAGCTTCTACTGTTGCGTGACAAATACCATGTATACCAAACAAAACGTTATATTTAAATATAGCCCTTATTTGAACTTGTGTCTGTACAAGTGAATGTTTCAGTTTCCACTTTAAGTTTCACTTCACTTTTAAATTATGTATTAAGTATTATCTACAACCTGCAAGTACAGAATATCAATTCTATATTTATGTCTTCTAAATATCAAAATAAATTCCAAATGGAAATTTAAATATGGTAAGTTTGTCACATGTGTGCTGGAGTTTTAAAAACATAATTTTACTTGCCAGAGCATCAGGCAAGGAATTAAAAATATTGAATAGCCCACATTAGGTCTTGTAATAGTCAGAGCAGTAATGGCTCTGGTAATATTAAATGGATGTCTATAGGCTGCACAAGACTCAGATGAAGCTGATTTAGTCCTGTTTGGATATCTCGGAATATTCATTTAATGTCAGCAAAGAAAACGTTTTCTCTGTTGTTTACGTAAGCACTTATGCCTCCCTATTCTGGTCTGATAAATGTCACGTATGCTTTTGGTTTTTGCATCAGCTGTTTCCACTTAAAGCATAAGCTTTCACATTTCAAATTGCCTGACAGATATAACATACATAATTGAAGAAGGTGTAGCCAAATCTTAAGTGTTTTATCTTATTACTTTTAAGACAATAACCATGTGAAGCTCACATTGTCCATACCATTGCTATTGTCCATAGTTAACCTGAGCCCAATATCTTAAAAAGACTACTGCTCTACTACTAAGACTGATAGTACACATTTTACATCTAGTAGAAAGCCAAAGCCATTTTCTTTATGCAATAACATGTTCAAAGGAACTGAGAATATCTATACTATTGGCCTGATTGCCCTGGGTCTAATGATAAACTTTGTCTACTATGATGAAAGATTTTGGTGCGCATTTTTGCATGAGCATTACCTATGCTATTCACCCAAATGTAGCCTACCTCAGAAGGAGGGCCCCATTTGGTTTCCTGCGGGGGGGAGTCTAGTGTGTAATGTAATAACGGCCAATAATCTGATAACTGTCACGTATGTTTCACAGTTTTTAAATGTAATAAAGCCAATAATGTAATAACTTGCCAATAATGTAAGAATTTCTTATTCTTATCTAAAAATATTATTTGTAAGTTTTATGTGAATGATTATCATAATGCAGTTATACGCAAACAGGAATATTTTAAAATTATTTTTAATTCAATAAAATAATTTCATGTATTTTTTTTTTTCACAGAGGGCGGCCCCCACTTTGAAAACCACTGGTCTAGAGTTCTAGGCTAATGAGTTGGACCAATTTCTTGCATCTTCAGTACTAGCAAGTCTTAAGTAGTTTGAAGCAATAGAGCTCTTATTAAAATTAGGCAAAGTTGCCCTTTAATCGTCCACTAGGTGAACAAAACACTCAAGTCATGTGACTGACACTTTACTCAGCCATCAGCAGGCTTCCATAGTTCTACAGCAAATGTGAAAAAGTAATTTTATGGTTTCTAAATTGGGAAACGAAAATAGCTATTCTTACTTACAGTATTGGATATATGGATTGTATATCCTACATTTATTGGAAATGCGGTCATAAAATGCTGTAAAATGACAGCTGACCACTTCTCCCCACTGTCCTCCTATTTCTCCCTCCTCCCCCACCTCAGTCCCATCCTCCACTTCTCCTCCTTGACTATGCACTATGGTTGAGTATGACCGAGTGGGGTCACTGTTCTTCCCTCCGCTACATATGATGTCAGAAGAGGGATGGCTACCGTGAGGCCATCGGATGTGTACCCAATGTGTGGTCCGTTATGAGGGACCACCAGGATAGGTTGACCCCGGTGTGAGGGACCACTGAGATGGGTGAAGCACTAGAGTGTGGGGTACCCTGGGATGGGAATAGTATGGCTGGTGGATGCGTGATGGACATGCGCTCCCAAAGGGAAAGGCAGTGTGACGGGTACCATCACTACGGTTGAGTATGCACTCTGATGACATACTAACAAGCTTGGCTCATGATGTTGCGGTCAAGTTGCACATTTAGTCTCCGAGACCACGGATTCGAGACCATGTGCAGTTTCGTAAAAGTTTATATAATTTCAGAGAAAAATCTTACATTATTGGCAAGTTATTACATTATTGGCTTTATTACATTTAAAACTGTGAAACTATTACGTTATTGGCCAGTTGTTACATTATTGGTCATTATTACATGTATCGGCCTTAACAGGGAGTCTAGTGTGTTCGTGTTACGCCAGTGGTCTGATCAGTGTCAGCGTACTGTTTCTATATGCTGCACGTACCTACTGCCTACTGCATCTCATGACGTGTTGATTTGTCTTTTCTCCAAGACCGCAACACCTTTCAGACTGGTTATCTGACACGTATTTCTGTTTTCTGATAAAAATAAGAAAAAATATGACCGCCGCTCAGTTCTGCACATTCTCTGCCCTGTGTGTGTGTGTGTGTGTGTGTGAGACAGTAGCGTCCAAGTGAGTGTGTAATGCACAACGTGTGTGCGTGTGAGAGACAGTAGCTCCAAGTGAGTTTGTGCACAACGTTTCCGTCCAAGTTGGCCTTCGTCAGGTGTGTGTGTGTGTGTGTGTCTCTATTTCACTATGGGAGTTTTTATTTAACAAGAAAGAAATACAAAAAAAATCCTTAACATCAGCCCAATTTAAAACAGGATTTGCTGTGAGAAACAACCCAATTACATGTTATGAAGAAGTTTCAAAATGTTTTAAAGTGTTTTATCTTGTTATTTTAAGCCAATAACCATGTGAAACACACATTGTCCATTGTTCAACCAGAAGGCAAATTCTGCATTCAGGACAGAATTTAGTTAACTTGAGCCTGACATTTAAGGACTAACCTGTCGGTCAGGTAGAGTAAAAAGTGGGCTATTAGGTGTTCTTGGGGTAAGGGATAGCTATCTAAAAGAGGAGCAGGTCCCAGTTACTCAAAGCGTAAGGAGGAAGACAGAATTTTATAAAAAGCCTTTATTAACATATGGATAATCTTTAAAAACATAAGCCAACATGTTTCAACTGAACATGGTCTTCATTAGCCTGGTTCTCACGCAGACCCTTTGTGCTTCGAGCTTCTTTGTTCAACTTCTTGAGCTCGCACGAGGGTCTGGCCGCGGCTTGTTGAGCCCGAAGTCTTCGATTACCCCATACTCGAGCCCGCCTCTATGCCAGATCCAATCACAATCGTGGGGCAGGGTGTTAACTGGTATGACGTAGCATAGAAGCACAGATTCTTCAGAAGCCAGTAGTTCATGTTTATGGGAGCATATTGGAGTCATCCAAGCTAGCAGCCACTAGCCTGGCCACGCCCTCCCAGTCAGCTGCCACCCTAATCAATGGCAGCTGGCATCCCCATTCAGTCAACCTCCGTAGATGCAAAAGCCAAGTAAAGCTAGATAGAGCAAATTTTATTATTACTTTGATATATGTATTGTATGATTTTGACAAACCTTCAGCACATTAACTGATTAAAAGTTCATTTTCTACAGAATGAAGGGTCACATAGACTTGACAATAATATGAAATGGGACAGGGGGCTTTGGAGATCACCATATAACATGTCCAACATG
>JAODXP020000033.1:8955970-9027636 GCA_027497455.2 Sardinella longiceps | reverse complement strand
CAGTGTCGGCTCAGAGATTGATAAGGTGATTTTTACCTGTTCATTTAAAATTGATAGTTTTACATTCTAATCTAATTCATTAACCAAAACCACTCAGAATAGCACACACACAAGGGGTGCAATGGCTGAGCGGGTTAGTGTATTGTACCATGAATCCGGGGACCTGGGTTTGAGTCCAACATAAGTTAAATTTCTGATCCTTACCCATCTCTCTCTCCCATTCATTTCCTGTTACTCTCTCTCTACTATCCTATTATAAATCACATTAAAGGCAAAAAGCGCCCCCCCCCCCAAAAAATAAATAAATAAATAAATAAACAAACAAACAAACAAATAAATAAATAAATAAAAAATAATACTCTCAAAAACAATAATGCTTATTTCCATTGTGGCCCTTATAATAAATAAGCACTTTTAAACATCCCACTGTACACACAATGACCTTACTTTACTGTACCTTCAGTGTTCACACCTCTTCCAGAAGACTCTGTGTAGGTACAGTATATGAGAGACACCAGACTAGTTTCCCTGGTTACAACTCCACTGGAGTGTAAAAATTTACGGAATTAGAAACAAGGAAGTAACAAACAGAAAAAAAAACAGACAACAAGATAAACAGAAAGAAGTAGTGAAAGTTAATGCTAAAGCTATAAGCTACTGTATAGCGACTGTATGGTTAACTATTGATGAAGATAGGCTATGATGATAAACTACTGAACAGGTGATGTACACTGAGAGGAGAAATTGGTGAGAGCTGATAGAAGTTTGGCTGAAACCTAAGAGGACATGTGCAAGGGAAACCCAGAGAGACAAATGCATTGGGAAATTCAGAGCGACAGGAACATTGGGAAACCAACAGTCACGTAAATGCACAGCAACAGTCACGTAAATGCCCAACCACAACACAGCTGATTAAAGACGGTCACCTTCCTTTCCCATTGGCCACAGAAACAGTCACTCTTATTAACACCCAATCACAGCACAGCTCAGCTGAATAAGCCCACCTTCCCTTCCCCATTGGCCCTTTTGTTCTGGACAGCAATGGGAAGTTACAGAAAGAGCCCTGCCGTAAATAATCACTGTTGGGTAAAGTAGTGTTGGGAAAGATAAAGATACACAGCACCAGCCCATAATATATCATAACAGACTCCTGCTGCCTGTTCCACTGTTGGCAGGAGATCAAAACTAGTTCTTGTGTAATGATCGCCTAGGCAGTGTTTGAACCCATTTTAGAAGGGAAGTAAATTTCACCAGCTGTGTTGCTTCACCCAAGTATTAAAAGGGATCTGGTGCAAATGCAGAAATCTGAAGAGACTACCATTTATTTACAATTCAAGTTTCTTGCTACATTTTGTGGACAGTGTGTGGTGAGATGTATAACAGAGGAGGTTTTAAAGTTTAAAATGAAGTTTTAATTAAATGTTTAATTTGATGCAATAACATTAAGCACAGTAAAGTCATGTGTAAACACATTTTGAAAGTCTACCTTTGACAACAAAAGATTTCTAAAAAAAAACAAACACATTTTCAAATATTATTAAAAAAATAAAAATATTATAAAATTAAACATATTAAAATTATATGCTTATCTCTAAAGAGAGAAAAAAAAGAAAATAATGAAAAAAGAAACATATTTACCCCCCCACCTGGAAGGCTCAATTTGCACACAGTATCTGTATGAGGAATACTTTGCAAGTACACGATTTTTGTCAGTGTTAGAATTTTCATGTCACTAATTCAAAGCCAAATTTCTCTCGAACACAGCAACTATAGAATAGCAACAATGTAAAGCTCAATTTACTGTCAAATGTGCATATCTGACAAAAAGCTGTGAATTTGAGGGGCATTTTGCAGCCTTTGGTCAACAACAACAACAACACATTGGAAAAACTTGTACGCTTGTCAGGCCCTGTCCCTAAGCACTTTACTCACCTCAAATTTGTTTTGGATAACACTCAATGTGGCATGAAACAAAAAAATTGAAAGTGTATGGGGAAAGGTTCTAGGGGCTAATTCCAATGGAAAATGCACTACTATACCCTACTATTATTGCTATCACTATTGTTCTGTGGTTGTACTGGGCTGCTTCTCCCAAAGTCTTCTTAGCGCTAAATAATGTAGATCTTAGCCTAAGGTTACACCCATACATTAAGTACTACTGTACTGTAGCGTTAAGAAGGCTGTGGGAAATGCCAATTAAAAAGTAAAACCTCTGGAATTCCTCAGGCCTGTGATTGGTCATTGAGCCTTTCCTCTTCATCCCTCAGGCCAATGATTGGACAATGAGCCCTTCCTCTTCATTTATCTGTGAGTCTCTGGATGATGAACCCTTCCTCTCCCTCCTGGTCCTCCAATAACTTCCTGAGACGGGCATCTTGGAGTGGGAAGCGTGGTTGATGGTGGTCTCAGTCTGTGTTGCCTCCTCTTTCTCTTCCTTCTCAGGACAGAAAGAGACACATTAGAGAGTGAGAGAGATTTAAAACTAATTGTACAAGAAGAGCAAAGCAGAGCCATACCGCCAAAGTTAAATGATTGTATTCATTGTCTGTCAGTCTTTTAAAATGATCCTGACAGAACTGCATTTTGTTTATTTGTGGTGCCTTGGTGCTGTTGGCAGTCCTTTGGTTGGTTCGACCACTTGGAAATATTTTCATATAATGACCGACAGACAATACATTATCCCTTACGTACAGTATACCACCTGCCAGATTGGCTGGTTACTTGCCATCATGGGCGGGAGCTAAGATCAAGCCCACAGTCTATGACAATATTATACCATATATTACTGCATCTTGCAATTCATTGATGTGACTGCATCCTCAAAGTACAGTACATGAAATATATGATGGCCATTTTGTACCTAATTTGACAGGAAGTTAACTGGTCCGTTAAAGGTGTTTCCAGAGAGGCTGGGGGCCACTGCGACTGCACCAGTTTGAGCCGTAATGGAGGCTGAGACTGAGGCTGGCTGGACTGGGTTGGGGGAGCCAGAATGGATCTCTGCTGTGCTGGTAGAAGGAACTGAGAGAGATGACAGATAAACAGAAAAAAACAGCTTATTAAGTCATTACTAAGCAGTGTATGGAGGTGGGTACATCCAGTAGTCTACAGTCTACTTATCTCTGCATTACCTTCCACATGGGTCCGGAGGTTGTCTGTGGGTGTGAGAGAGGAATCAGATGCTTCAGTAGAGGTGTTAGTATTAGACTGTTGGGGATTGTCCCAGCATTCAACTTCCACAATCTTGGCTTGCCAGACCTCCGTTTGGTCTATAGAGCTGGATATCTCAATCTTGAAGTTTCCAGCCCTGTTAATGCTCACCTCAGAAAAATTGGGAATAAAATTGCAGTCTATAAGTTCAAGCTCAACTGGATAGATTTCGGATTCACAGTTGGTCTTTAAAGTATAGAAGCCATTCATCTGAAGCCGTCTCACAGGGCGAGGCCTAGGAAGTCTGAACCCTCTAAACCCCTCAGATTTCTCCTGTTTCTCCACCAACTCTGTGAGACTGGCATTCACAGGCAGGAGGTAAGTGCGGAAAGTGAGAGGTAATATGGTGCTCCGATAGACAAGAACATCTGCATGGATCTCAACCTGTTTCTCTCTTTCTTCCCAAATGTGAGATATCAAAGAGTAGAAAATTCCAAGAAGAGAAAATGAGGGCTTCACCAACTTGGCATGGAAGCGACTCAGCTCACACTTTTCTATAAATACTCCACAGTCCTGCTTATGGAGAATGTTCACAGCATCCTTCAGAGAAGACTGACTACCTCCCAAACAGAGGAAATGTGGCAGGTGGATCTCCTCCAGCTCTCCTGAGATGAGCTTGATGTCCATTGAAGGACCAGCTGGTCTGTACTGCATGTGGGGCAGCTCATCAGCCAAGAGATGCCAGTCTGTGAAGCAGTAGTGCAGGGTGACTGGAGTAGCACATGACCAGCGCAGACCAGACTCTGAGCACTTATAGCTTCCTGAAGGAGAGCTCAGGCTGTAGGTGGAGATGCTCCTCCCTGGGGAGACTTCAGGCTTCACCAGGACCCAGTGGCCGGAGTCTGGAACTTCTGCACAGGATTCACAGGTCATCTGTGGGGCAGAAATGTGCTCATCCTCCCTTTAAAACACACACACACACACACACACACACACACACACACACACACACACACACACACACACACACACACACACACACACACACACACACACACAGAGAAACATCACAGAGAAGGCAGGGAGAGCAGCAGCAAGAACCCCCATTGGGTCCAGAGCAGAGCAGCATCAGTACCAATAACAGCAGCAAGAACCCCCATAGGGGCCAGATAGCATCAGTACCAATAACAGCAGCAAGAACCCCCATAGGATCCAGATAGCATCAGTGCCAATAACAGCAGCAAGAACCCCCATAGGGTCCAGATAGCATCAGTACCAATAACAGCAGCAAGAACCCCCATAGGGTCCAGATAGCATCAGTACCAATAACAGCAGCAAGAACCCCCATAGGGTCCAGATAGCATCAGTGCCAATAACAGCAGCAAGAACCCCCATAGGGTCCAGATAGCATCAGTGCCAATAACAGCAGCAAGAATCCCCATAGGGTCCAGATAGCATCAGTGCCAATATCAGCAGCAAGAACCCACATAGGGTCCAAATAGCATCAGTGCCAATAACAGCAGCAAAAATAGCATCATTGCCAATAACAGCAGCAAGAACCCCCATAGGGTCCAGATAGCATCAGTGCCAATAACAGCAGCAAGAACCCCCATAGGGTCCAGAGCAGAGCAGCATCAGGGCCAATAGCATGACTTCAGTCTCACACAGCAGGAAGAGGAGTTGGATAACTGAACAGCCATGTGGCCTAACCAGGTGGACCCTCTGGGCCCCAGCAAATAGGAAAATATGCGAGCAGGGAAAGTGTTTTGTAGGCTGACGCTTCCCCATATGATTTAGGGTTGTACCACTCTATCACAAATGAACCATGCAGACCTTTAATCTCTGATTGAGGAAACAGCAACTGCTTTGATATAGATGTTGTTCACCTTGATTACATTGCTGGGTTTTCCTTATGTTAAGTGTCAGATTCATTTGGTTTAACAAGGGTTCTCTGAACAATGGTTAAATTTCAGAATTGCATTTAAACAACCTCTGAGTGTTACCCTTTGTTCTGAGATAATGTGTGCTTCACTGTATGAGTGTGAGTGTGTGTGTGTGTGTTGCTCTAAGATACAATAGTCTACGTGTACAGTATGTGATAGTGCACCCCCAATCAAAACGGTATATCAGGTTCGGGTTCTTTATTGATGTGATAATTGGTACAGATCTCCTGGTCCTAAATACAGGGAGACTGCCAGTAATGTTGACTTGTGGATTAAACCTATGGATTCCTCAGGATAAGTCCCCAAACGTTTCTGGTGAGGATTTAAATTCAGTTTGTGTTAGAATTTTAGACACAATGAGTGATGGGCTTCCGACCCATCAACCCATCGGCCCTCAAAGTGGGTTCAACCCAGCTTCTTAAGACAGAATGAGTTTGATCTGATCAAATTTCACTGTTTATTCTATGACAATTTATATTTTCCCCTCATTGTGTTTTTGGGATGATCCTGCTGGGGATGGACAATAAACTCAAATGGAGGGCTGGAAAATTTATATTCCATTGATGTGATTTCCTGCAATCTGGTGGATTTTGGGGTGACCTGCTGGTGACATGCATTACCTAAATTACATGTGATTGAGATTCATAGTTCATTCAGAATTCACAGATTAATTTCTATGTCCTGGTTTGCCAGGGCTTCACAAGTCAATCAGTTAAGTTGAGCATTCAGCTTGTGATCAACAAACAAGGGTGATTAAACATAACAGTATTACAAATGTTTTCATAAATAGGCGAGTGTACTACAATACAGTATGTTCCTGTTTGTACTAGGCCCCTGGAATCATCCTGACATCTCCCCCACTGGGCACAATATGCTCATGAAAATAATGCAAATGAACAGTAATCATCTGTGTACATTCAAGAGACATAGTTTGAACAACACAAAAGCTGTGGCTTGACCATTAGGTGGGAATGCAAACTTAGTGCCTGGCTAAAGTTTTGGTTTGGCTACTTCCAGTAAGGCTACATTTTTTTTTATTGTAGAGCATTCACTTTTTATTTATAACTATAGTCTATATATGGGTTATTTTATTCGACTTGAACACATGACATGGTCTATTTTCTTAGACTACATACAGTAATTGTTAGTAAACTTTTATTACACTAGTTAGCGCAAATGAGCGGGTAGGCGCCGACGGGTCACGGATCCTTTCAGTTCTCCATATCGGGAACGAATCTCTGATTCCAGCTCAGTATGGATGTACCAGCAATTTAACCAAGAAGAATAGGCAGGCTATTTTACATGGACTATAGAGCCACACATCACTCAAATAAACGCAGCAGACGCGTAGTCGCTCTTAATTTTTACATTTACATCTACATCGAGAGTCACCAATGGAATTTTGGGATTGAAGCAGAGAAAATTTGAAAACTTTTGTCAGATGACGAGCAAATAGTAGCATATTAAATGACATGTAACACAGCCACAGACAGCAACTAACTTCTTTGACCCTATATGTCTGTGTGTGTGTGTGTGTGTGTGTGTGTGCACGTGTGAGTGTATGTGTGTTGTTGTCTATCATACTCACGTGTGTGTGTTAAGTGAGAGCATCTGTGTGTTGTGTGTGAGCTGCAGCTTTGCAGCATCTGAGGAGTGGGAGCTGCTAGTGGAGGCTGCTGCTGCTGGACTCTCCTTTAGGAAGATACGCCTATTCAGTCCATCACCCACTCTAGAGGACAAACAATTATTAATGTGTTAATACTCGGAATGGGACACACACACACACACACACACACACACACACACACACACACACACACACTGCTAGTGGAGGCTGTTGCTGCTGGCCTATCCTTTACGAGGATATAACAATAACCAACTATATAGGGCAAACAATTATTACAGTGATGAGTTAACACTCAGATTAGGGGGGCACCGTGGCTCAGTGGTCTAGTGCGTTGTATCACAAATCCGGGGACCTGGGTTTGACCCGAGGTCATTTCCCAAGAGATACAGATCTGACCAGGTCCATAAACTGAAACTGGGACAAAAAAATACACACAAAAATGCAAACGATCACCATAAGTCAACACACACACACACACACACACACACACACACACACACACACACACACACACACACACACACACACTCCACTTACTCATCACCAGTATGTCCTCCCACACACACAGATGAGATGTGTTGTTGTGTGTCAACACTCACACTAGTTTCTCCAGTTTGCAGTGGGGATCATTGAGGAGGGCTCTGAGATGCTGAACTCCAGCATCATGAAAGTCATTGAGACTCATATTCAGCTCCTTCAAACTGCAAGAGTTTGATCTGCCTGCTGACGCTAAAGCAGCACAGCTCTTCTCTGTGAGGGAACAGTCAATCAGCCTGGAGAGACATAACACATGATGGCATTACTTATACAGGTCTGAGTACAAGACTCACATACTGGACCTCTTGCTATACAATACACACACACACACACACACACACACACACACACACACACACACACACACACACACACACACACACTATACTTTTCCGAGTAATTTAAATTACCCAGGGGGCCATTGACAGACCATTAAACATCACACATCAGTACTAAAATATCACAATCATGCACACACACACACACACACTCACACACACACGCAAACACACATACACACAACCACTCTTCAACCACACATGCATACACACAACCACTCTTCTCTGTGCTCCCTCCCCACCTCCAACCTCCAACACACAGACACACACCAATCACTCATCACCAGTGTGTCCTACCACACACACAGACGAGTTGTGTTGTATGTTAACACTCACTCTAGTTTCTCCAGTTTGCAGTTTGGATTCTTGAGGAAGTCTGAGAGATGCTGAACTCCTGCATCATGAATCTTATTCTCACTAAGGTCCAGCTCTTTCAAACAGCAGGAGTTTGATCTGCCTGCTGACGTCAAAGCAGCACAGCTCTTCTGTGTGAGGGAACATTTAATCAGCCTATAGAGACATAAAACATAACCACATGTGTGATTATAACACTCATATATTTTACCTCTTACTACACACACACACACACACACACACACACACACACACACACACACACAGATGGGATGTGTTGTGTGTTAACACTCACACTAGTTTCTCCAGTTTGCATTGGGGATTTTCGAGGAGGACTGAAAGATGCTGAACTCCTGCATCACGAAGTTCATTGCCACTCAGGTTCAGCTCCTTCAAACTGCAGGATTTTGATCTGCCTGCTGACGCTAAAGCAGCACAGCTCTTCTCTGTGAGGGAACAGTCAATCAGCCTGGAGAGACATAACACATGATGGCATTACTTATACAGGTCTGAGTACAAGACTCACATACTGGACCTCTTGCTATACACACACACACACACACACACACACACACACACACACACACACACATACAAACACACAACACTCACTCATCACCAGTGTGTCATCCCACACAAACAGATGAGATGTGTTGTTGTTTGTTGCCACTCACACTAGCTTTTCCAGTTTGCAGTGAGGATTCTTGAGGAGACCTGAGAGATGCTGAACTCCTGCATCATGAAGCTCGTTGAAACTCAGGTTCAGCTCCTTCAAACTGCAGGAGTTTGATCTGCCTGTTGACGTTAAGGCAGAACAGCTCTTCTCTGTGAGGGAACAGTTATACAGCCTGGAGAGACACAACAACATAATGGCATGTCTGAACACAAGATTAAAGGGGAAGTTTAAGGTTATTTTAAGGGAATTATTGGACATGTACAAAGCAAGCCATCCTGAAACAGAAAAAGGGGTATTGTAAATGAGCCTGATATCCAAGACCACAGGGGTTTTCAACTGGTCAGTCCCAGGGACCAGCATACTGTATATATATATATGAATGATATATGACATTTTAGCCAGCCATCACCACATTAACCCAAGTATGCAGAGAGTTCATTCTTACACTGCATTCGTAGTGCTTAGCTGTGTTTCTCAAATCAAATTTTCAAATATCCAGTTCAATCACACCTATTTGTAACTGGAACCCATGTAATGGACCCCCTGGAATGTCATCACAGACCACCAGGGGTCCATGGACCCCCTGTTGAAAACCCATGCGAGACAGGACCAGTCGTCAAAAATGTTATGTTAATGATTCTATTTCATCATAGACACTCCAGAAAAGGGACATGCTAAACATGCTAAAAGGTTAATCTCCCCTTTAAAGGAGACATAGAACATAAAACCACCACTCACTCATCACCAGTGTGTCTTATCACACACACACACACACACACACACACACACACACACACACACACACACATATGTGTTGTTGTGTGTTACTCTCACTCTAGTTTCTCCAGTTTGCAGCACACACACAAACACATACACAAGCATGCTCCGTAACATGGGTCATCAGTTACTTTTACACACATACTGTACAGTTCATACCTTACACACACACACACAGAGAGAGAGAGAGAGAGAGAGAGAGAGAGAGAGAGAGAGAGAGAGAGAGAGAGAGAGAGAGAGAGAGACACCACTCACTCATCACCAGTGTGTCCTACCACACACAGATGAGTTGTGTTGTTACACTCACTGTAGTATCTCCAGTTTGCAGTTTGGATCCTTGAGGAGGTCTGAGAGATGCTGAACTCCTGCATCATGAATCTTATTCTCACTCAAGTCCAGTTCCTTCAATCTGCAGGAGTTTGATCCGTCAGCTGATGCTAAAGCAGCACAGCTCTTCTCTGTGAGGGAACATTTATTCAGCCTGGAGAGACACAAGACATAATGACATGTCTGATTATAACACTCACATACTCTATACAACTGTCAAGTCAAATTAACTTGAACTACTTTTAATTTCACCATGGGAGTAAATACAAGTAGCCTGGCGAATGCCAAACTAAAATCACAAGTGATATTTAGTCTGGGGACCTACCTATTGCATTTCTTGTAGCGGAAGCATCGTTTACGATTGTCCAGAGCCGTTTATTGGGCCAGGGATGCAAACGGCGCGCCTTTTGGCGGATGCCGCCTTTTTCACAGCTGTATGGGGGACTTTTGTGAATCGTGCAGATCCGAGGAGTTTTTTTTAGGGGGGGGGGGTGTCTGAAGTGTGTGATTGTGTAGTAGTGCAGACGCGTCATTTGACCTGGCCATTCGATTCGAGGCTGAAGCCCTGTCAAGTTCGGCTTGACAGACATAATTGCAACAGAGTCGGTGAAAACCGCTACTAAATCTGTTCTGACACGCATGCAATAATCTTGCTGCAATTCAACGTCTTTCAGATGCATATGCTTGTAGTGTATCGCAATGCCAACGTTTGCAGTCCTTGTTTTTATCCATAAAAAAGTTGGGCCGTCTCATCCGCTGTTAAACACAGCCCAATTATGGGCTACATACGTAATGCACCCGACTGGCTTTAAACCTTTCCCACGGCAGGAGTTCGCAACAGTCAAACATCGTTTAAGTTGCGCAATCAGCCGATCCGATAGTTCGGGCATTCGGGCATTCACATATCTCTCAGACATCTCTCACATATGTCTCTCTGCATATTGTTCCATTCATTAATAGTTCAATTTCTTCTCGATGCATGCGCGCACCAGATTTCCTGCAGTGCATTTAGGCGGCTACTTTGCCAAAAGCTGCCAGTGCATTTAGGCGGCTACCTTGCCAAAGGCGCCTTGCTTAAGATCCCCGGACTTTTTTTTTTTTAACGCATTGGCCTCGCCTATATATGGAAGCCCATTTCCGCTAGTAAAAAAATCCAAATTATGAGATAAAAAGTCACAATTTTGAGATTAAAAGTCTACATTTTGGGAAATAAAGTCTAAATTTTGAGATTTGAAAGTTGAAATTATTAGAAACAAGTGACAAATAGCATTATCATCAAGTTGAATTTAATTCAGTGACAAGTTATGATAGTGCCATAAGTATGGCTGTACTGCAAGTAGCCTAATTGGTACAATGTCAGATGACAAATTAGGCTACTTAATGACTTTAGAAGCCAATAGCCTTGGGGCAAAGGTTCCTTTTTTATGTTATTGATATTTGTGTTTAAAACCTCAAAATTAAGTTTTATCCCACTACCTGATTATATGTTGAAATAATCGACAGAATAGGCTTCTCGATTCCAAAAATATATGATGGCATTAACTAGCCTACTAGTAAATAAAATAAGGCTGTGATTTTGGCTCCCCATCGGGCAACGCCCCTCCCCCTGGTCATCTACCCACCCTGGTTCAATCCTGGCGTTGATCATCACCCGGGCGACGCCCCCTCCCCCCTGGTCAATCTCACTCCTTTTTGACCATACCTCTGTTTGCATCCCTGATTGGGCGCTACGAATGTCTATCATAGCGTCTGTACATACCTCGGAGCCAATACCAGAGCCACCACGTGACGTAAAATGCAATCGAGGGCCGTACAAATCCCTTTTTGTTCTGCGATTGGATACCGAAAGTAAGCGAGAAAAACGGCCATGGTCACCATGCTGCTTTGCAGAGTGGAATGAAATAAGCGCGTAAAGGAGCATGGGAACTCCCAGGCTAAAATACAAGAGGAAAAAGAAAAAAAAATGTTGTGATTTGGAATGGGAGTATCTGCTGATCAGAAAGTCAGCTGATCCCCAATCAGCCAGAACTCGCTGCCTGCGACGACACACAAGAATGCAGTTACAGGTGTTTTAATTAGTCAGAAGATGCTTAATGTTCTAAGTGTTGGGGGCTTTGGCACAATACTTTGGAATGCTGTGCTAATAAGACATCTGAAAAACTGAAGAGGCAGCACTTCATGAACACTTCATCTACTAGGCTTTATCCTGAGTGTTAAATTGGTATTGTTTGATGTTTAGCATATTTGCACAAACTTGTATTTTTGCAAATGTTGCTTGAATGTCAATAATTGCTTTTGAATCTTTTCTGTATTTTATATCCAGAAGGTGTTTCACCTAAAGGTTAAGGGCTAATAACAAAGAGCAAAGTAAAGCTATTATTGCCTGCCATCTATACTGTTACTGCAACTTACTGAAGACATTGCAACCTGTGGATCTGTGCAATAAACTTTAATAAAAGGAAACAAAAGGCAAAAGAAGAAACAAGCAGATGTCTTGTCAAGTTCTTAGCCTAGAATGGAATCCAGTTACCCTTAAACCTCGAGTCAATGTCTCATCCCTTTATTCAAGTTGGGGTAAATTGCACAAACCAAAAAAATGACCTACATTAACATCCAACTTAAAACTAGGACAACTTGACGATGACGACAACAACAACAACAACAACAACAACAACCACACACACACACACACACACACACACACACACACACAGTGTCCCCCCACCCTGCATTTCTGAGCAATTTATTTGTCCCAGGGGACCACTGACAGACCATTAAACATCACACACTGGACATCCCACTAAAACACACACAGAACCACTTCTCTATGCAACCTTCCCACCTCAAACAAACACACTCGAACACATCAATCTCCCTGCCTATTCTATTGCTACATTTCTCTTTCTCCTCTCTTTTCTCACTATGACATGCAGCGCTAACCTCCTAGACTGGCCTAATGCTTTTGTTTCTTCTGCCCCTACACACTACAATCATGTAAGCTGAGTGTTGAGCCTCACATCCGCCCCTACCCCCCTACCTCCCTGCCATCAACCCCTACCCCACAATGGATGCCGACCAACCTCTCCGGAGCCACATACCAATGAATACTGGATATCATCAGGCCTGTATTCCTTCACACATTCAGTATATACCTTTACACACACACACACAGACAAACACACAACACTCACTCATTACCAGTGTATTCTCCCCAAAACACAGCTCAATTGTGTTGTTGTGTGTTAACACTCACACTAGTTTCTCCAGTTTACAGTGTGGATTCTTGAGGAGGTCTGAGAGATGCTGAACTCCTGCATCATCAAGCTCATTGCCACTCAGGTTCAGTTCCTTCAAACTGCAGTAGTTTGATCTGCTTGCTGACGCTAAAGCAGCACAGCTCTTCTCTGTGAGGGAACAGTTCCTCAGCCTGCAAAGGCATGACATGTCCGATTATAGCACTCACATACTGCATCTCTAACTATACTGCACACACACACGCACACACACACACACACACACACACACACACACACACACACACACACACACACACACACACACACAGATATGCCATTACTGGTTAGTGGTTAGTCATATTGCATTTCAGAATTATTTTGTCAAGGCAGAGAGACTTTGCTAACACTCATTCTCTCTTCTCTTCCCCTCGTGTGCACAATAACCAATAGTGTCTGATTATGACAATCACTTACTGCACCTCCGACTATACAACACCGACACACACACACACACACACACACACACAGGCACACAACATTATAACATATTATAACACTCTCGTGACTATACTAGACTATAATACTGACTGTAATATATTACACACACACACACAAACACACACAACCCCCCCCCCCCCCCCATATTAGATGTGTTAGATGTGTTATTGTGTGTTAACACTCACACTAGTTTCTCCACTTTGCAGTCGGGATTCTTGAAGAGGTCTGAGAGATGCTGAACTCCTGCATCATGAAGCTCATTGCCACTCAGGTTCAACTCCTTCAAAATGCAGTTTGCTCTCCCTGCTGATGCTAAATCAGCACAGCTCCTCTCTGTGAGGAAACAGTCTCTCAGCCTGGGGAAACATAACACATAATGACATGCCTGATTACGCTGCTCTACCTCTAACTATACAACACACATGTTCTACCTCTAACTATACAACACACAGGCACGCACACACACACACACACACACACACACACACACACACACACACACACACACACTGCCCCACTGCAACTCAAATATCACACACACACACACACACACACACACACACACACACACACACACACACACACACACACCGCTCACTCATCACTAGTGTCTTCGGTGTTAACACTCACTCTATTTTCTACACACAGATGAGTTGTGTTGTTACACTCACTGTAGTATCTCCAGTTTGCAGTTTGGATCCTTGAGGAGGTCTGAGAGATGCTGAACTCCTGCATCATTAATTGCATTGCCACTCAGGTCCAGCTCCTTCAAACTGCAGGAGTTTGATCTGCATGCTGACGCTAAAGCAGTACAGCTCTTCTCTGTCAGGGAACAGTCAATCAGCCTGGAGAGACATACAGTAACACATAATGGCATTAATATTTAAATAAAACATTAAAAAACACACGCATAGGCTACAACTATGTATACAGTATATGCAATTATATATATATACAGTATATATACAGTATAACTCAATGGGCAACTCTCAGTTATCTTTTATTAATTAAAAAATTATACTGAGCTGAACTGAACTGATTAATACTATGGGTAATGGTAGCCAGCTAGTACAGATGTGTTATGAGTAAATCCCCTCTTATGAGCTCCCATGGGATTTTCTGTTCATGCTTGCAAGCCTGCAATTTTAAAGGAATTATCGAGAGTGAAACAACCTGTAGACCTGCTGTTTCACATTGCTAAGTGATGTCAATAGCTGTGAGAATGATCAAATTTTGTGCAACACAGATTGAAATGCTGAAATTGCAGCTAATGGTAACAAGTGTAGGGCTCCCCAGGGTTTTATATTGGGTCCTGTGCTAAAAACAATGCTCCCATTAAGGACAATTCAGACTGAAGATCTGCATCGAGACAAGATAGTTTAAAGGGGAGTTGCAGTGGTGTAAATCAACTCAGAGCTCAGAGCTGTTTTAAAAGGCAGATTATTAGCTCTGTTATTAAGAACAATTTACATTCCCTGTTATCTCATTCAAGAATCTAGAAATAGTCATCCATGCCTTTATTATATCCTAGCAGGACTATTGTAAGTCTTTTTATCTTGAGTTCCCCCAGTCTTAACTGATTCAAAACCCTTTTGTTGGTCTAAAGCATTGCATGGTAAGGCCCCTACTGACAACATCATGGACCTATTACTTAACTCTGCACTTAAGTCCTTTAGGTTGGCAGACAAAGATCTTCTTCACGTGGCTTGTGCTCTATAAATTTAATTTACTTACTTACTATATGAAAACAAAACCTAATCGGTTTCATGTGCTCATATCCATTTAGCCTGGGAGTACCTGTGCTGCCCTGCACGCTCCATTTCATTTTCCATCAATTGATAGATATAATAGATCGACAGACAGTAGGCTATACAGATGGTGGTTGCGATTATTTTTTTATTTAACTACCTGTAGTGTAAATTAGGTAATATTACATATTGACTGATAATATTATCTTGCAATAAATCATGTAAACCTGGAGCTCCCATAGTTTTGGTCTGCACTGCAAATACATCATAAGTATATAGGAAGTAACCTTGTTTCAAATTACTAGGTACTATAGCTGATAGCTATGAGACTGGAAATTCACCTATTCATTTACTTGTATATGAATTAGGGTTTGCAATTTTCCAGAGCTGTTTAATGGGTGTTACAAATGTCAACATTCACGTCCGTACATAGCCCAGGTTGCTCGTAGTTAACTTGTCTGAAAATTTCTGGGAAAACATTATTTATACGGGCAACACACTGGTATATGCATATGCAATATATCAGACAGTGAACTTGTAGTGAGGGAGTGAGAACTTGTTCCTGGACTTTGCTGTTCAAGTCCTCTACTAGCCTTCTCCTTGTGCCATCCATGCTAGGTGTGACATCCATTGTGATGCTGGCCAATTTAGAACAGTGCAGATCCAACTCTTCAATCTCTCCTGTCATAGTACCTTTGATATTTTTAAGAGATGCCAGCCCCTCAGACACTTTTAAGCTTGCGCTATCTACTTTGTAGGTAGGTTAAACTTCCTTGTTTGTATCCCCCTAAATGTACATGTTTACTTGAGAAATTCAGTAAACTTTACTTTAGTACTAGTCTTTAGCATAGCATAGCTCAATGCCAGGGGCTGAAGTCACATCAGGCTCTTCTCCAGCCTCTGCTCATGCACATCCATCTGGTTCATGAAACTCTGTCTCTTAAAGAGATGCTGAAGTCACAAGACTTTAGGTATACACACACGCACACACACACACACACACACACACACACACACACACGACACACACACACACACACACATGAGCAGGCTTACTTACAGTGCTGATGTGACCGCTGGTACCAGCCTCTGAAGAACTTCATCTGGACTGAGTAATTCAGTCTGGTCTTTCTCTGGTGTCTCGATGTATTTCTGCAGGTCAAAGTCATCCATCTGCTCCTCTGAAATCTTAAACTCAAACCTCTGTGTCTTCCACTGTTCTGGTAAGAGCATGTCTACATACAGAGTTCCTGAGCTCCTGTCAATCTTCTCCACTACAGCATGGTGATTCAGCTCATTCAAACAGTAAAACAGGTTGATTCCTCTGTCTGAAATGTACTCATCTTCATGGTTATGTTCATCTCTGATCTTCTCTTTAATAAACTGGACTATACACTCTGAGCTCTGTGATTGCCTACTGCTCTCTGGCAGCAGATGTCTTAAGAGATTCTGATTGGACTCCAGTGAGAGGCCCAGAAGGAACCGCAGGAAAAGGTCCAGGTGTCCATTCTCACTCTGTAAGGCCAGGTTTACTGCAGTCTTGTGTAGCTCTTCAAATGTTGCAGCTCTGAACAGATCAAAGATCTGAGAGGTTTGCTGTTGGTCAGGCAAGTTTCTCTCTCTGTCCACTGCAGCATGTAGGTCAACCTGTGTTTCAGCTCTCAACAGAGCAGAAAGCAGAGAGCTTTGCTGTTGGTCAGATATGCCTCTTTTGTTGCTGAAGCAGAGGAACACGTATAAAGCTGCAAGAAACTCCTGAATGCTCAGATGCACAAAACTAAATACCTTACCCTGGTATAGTCCAGACTCTTCTCTGAAGATCTGAGTACACACTCCTGAATAAACTGTTACTTCTGTGACATCAATGCCACACTCTCTCAGGTCTTCCTCGTAGAAGATGAGATTGTCCTTCTCCAGCTGTTGGAAGGCCAGTTTCCCCAGTTTGAAAATCATCTCATCTATCTCTTTTCTCTCCGTGTACTTTTCTTGTTTGATTCTCATCTGAATTATCAGGAAGTGTGTGTACATTTGAGAGAGAGTTCTTGGAATCTTTAGTTTATCTGATCCCACCGATGTTCTCTCTACTACAGTGGCTGTAATCCAGCAGAAGACTGGAATGTGACACATTATGTAGAGGGTCCTGGATGACTTTAGGCGTCTGATAGTTCTGCTGGCCAATTTCTCATCGCTGATTCTCTTCCCGAAGTATTCCTCTTTCTGTGGGTCACTGAATCCCCTTATTTCAGTCACCCGCTTCACATACTCAGCAGGAATCTGATTGGCTGCTGCAGGTCGGGTGGTGATCCAGAGGAGAGCAGTGGGAAGCAGATTCCCCTTGATGAGATTTGTCAGCAGCACATCCACTGAGGCTGATTCTGTCACATCAACACAGCTCAGGTCGGAGTCGAAATTTAGAGGAAGTCGACACTCATCCAGACCATCAAGGATAAATAATAATTTATGTTCTGAGCTGGATAATATTCTTGAATCTTTTATTTCTGGAAACAAGTGTTGAAGAAGCCCCAGCAGACTAATTTTCTTCTCCTTCATCAGGTTCAGCTCTCGGAAAGGAAGAGGAAAAATAAATAAGACATCCTGATTGGCTCGTCCTTCAGCCCAGCCGAGAATGAACTTCTGCACAGAGACAGTTTTCCCGATGCCAGCCACTCCCTTTGTCAGCACTGTTTTGATTTTTTTTTTAGGATTTTTCTTTTCTTGAAATATATCCCTGCATTGGATTAGACTGCCTTGTCTTGCATCTTGCCTGGATGGTCTCACTATCTGTCTGACCTCATGTTCATTATTGACCCCTCCTCTCCTATCTGTGATGTAGAGCTCTGTGTAGAACTCATGGAAGGGTCTGGTTTCTCCCTGATTTGGTACTCCTTCAACCAGATGCTGAAACTTTTTCTTCAGAGTCGATCTGAGTTTCTCACGGACCTCTGCCTCTTCTGGTGTCCATCTGGATCAATGACAGAATTACATACTATACATCTTTAAGAAAATCATGTCAGCAGGACATCATCATCATAATAGTCCTACACTAGTTGCACTAGATTCATAAGGGTTATGTCAACAAGGGAAAAAAATAATCACAATTCTAATTGAATAAAACCTTATTTCTCAATGTAACTTTTTATTGCTTGTTTAAGTCAATATTAACAGATGCATTTGTAAGTCAATATTAATATGTAGAGTTTTGACTTTCAAGGATCTGAAGGAGAGAAAAGGAGGAGACAGTGGTGGGAGAAGAAGCAAAGAAAAGAGATAAGAAGGAGGAGGGCAGAAAGACGAGGAGACAATACAGTGATTATGGTTTACAGGCATAGACTGCTTTAAAGAGAACCTATGCAGGATCCGGTGGCGTCATCCAGTAAGCTAAGAACCAAACAAAGCAGTTATTAAGCGTTTCTGCCAATAATCCTCCATTTAGAATTGCGTAGTCAATGGTGAACGCCGCTAACAAAATGTATCGACAGTTGAATGCGCTGAGAAGTCACAAATCGCGTTGTAATTCAAACAGTAAGCTCCGGCTAAGTCACGTGACCTAGCTTGCTTGCTAACCAAAACTTACGATAGCCCACTTACGATAGCCCTCCTAGAGGCAGATACCGCCTATGCAAGATGCATAGGCGGTATCTGCCTCTAGGAGGGTCGGACAATCTCGTGAAGGGGCTCGTTTTACTCCGAAACATGTAATTTATCAAGTCTAGGGAGTTCTAGGCAATTTACATAAAGGTGTAATGAATAGGAAACGTCGAAATTTTACCTAAATGTTGCATGTGGGGGCTTTAAGACATTAATGTAATAATTGTATTAATGGTTATAGTTATATTTGTGGAGCCCACATCTGGTTCATCTGTGTCACCTACAGACACATACTGCTTTACAAACTCCATTAATGAAATAAGCATGGTTATGGTTTTAGCCAGGGGTTAAAGTGGGGGGGGACGCGGGGGTACGCAGTACTGGCACATCAGATATATAAACAGTATCATCTTATTCTTCTCCAATACATTTTTCTTTGTTTGTGCAGACAAAAAATATGAGAGTTCCCCTCCTGCCAAATCCCACTTTAACCACTGGTTTTAGCCATATTTGAACAGCCCCATGCCTGATTTATCAACATAAACTGCTATATTTATTTCCTCCATTCCAACTTTTTTTTTTCCCATTGTTAGTTGGACTTTGGATGTTCAGCCTGGGCTATCCTGAGCGGCTGACCTGCCGAATGGTAACCGTCTCTTTTCATGTTTTTTTCTTTTTTTTTTTCTTGATATTTCTCTATTTGATTTGTATCAATGTACGGAGCATTGCTGCAAAGGAGTTTCATACACTGTCAATTCCCCCTGAATAAACAATAGTTGATGATGAAACTCACTTGTTAGAGTCACTCAGGTTAACGCCCACTTCAGGATCTTTGTTCCTTTCCTTTCCATCTGGATCAGAGTCCATCATGTCTGGAAACACACACACACACACACACACACACACACACACACACACACACACACACACACACACACACACACATATATATATATATATATATATTAGGGTGCATCAAATTTGGTTGGCTTTGCGGGTGCCACCGGACATCTGTTTTTTTTGTTAGCATATAATGCTAGTGGCCACCAATGGAGCTCTGAGGAAACCAAAACAGCACCTCAAGAAAACCCATGTATGTCAGATAAAAAAGAAACCATTTGGTCCAAAATTTCAAAAAACATCTAGAAAGCATTTGTACCTGTTGCTGTCTTTCAAGCACAACATTCTATCCATCAAATAAAAAAAATCCAATCAAATACTGATATATATTTTTTTTCCTGGCTTGTACCAGAAATGAAGGGAGATGATTTTTGCTGTTTCAAGTCATATGCGGATAGCAGAAACATTCAGTGTTTGATTTACAAAATATGACACATCAAGGTACTGTCATCCTGAAAACAGATTCTGCTATTATCAAAGTGGTCACAATCTGGAGAGAGGATATAACCATATAACAACAGATATACGTTATATCTTTAAGCATCTTTACAGGTATCTCAGGTATACAGGAATATGTTGTGCAGTGAGGGTCACATCTTATTTGACTAAAGCTCCCAAAACACTTCCGTTGTCCCCGTAAATAAATAACAAACCGCAGTCTCTATGTCGACAAAGACATTAAGACGGTTCCAAATGGTTCATTACATAGGTTGACGTCTGATATTGGACAGCACTGTGCAGGCAGCATAAATGTGTTTTGTCTAGTCGAGTCCATATGTGCCTGTACATGTGAGTATGCAGCAATATATGAGAGTAAAAACGATTGTATGGTATGAGAAAAAGTAAAGAGCACTCAACTAAAACAAAACATAAATTAAAAGAAGCACATCAAATGTGTTCTAAAGATTCACAAGTTGGGTTCATGGCCTTGTTCAGCTGAAACTACTATTTTGACCAAATGTTTATATTTATCAATATGATTCACGCATGTAGGCTCCATTAAATATTTTAAACTTAACAGCCCATTAATAAAGTTATGTGTAATGAACCTTAAAAAGCAGCTGAATTTCAATAACACTCATCCTAACCCTACCTACACTCTAGTAAGACATAGGCCTGCTGCACCACATTGTAAAATGAGTCAGCTCAGGTTATTAATCATTAACTGCGGCTTGGAGTACTTTCCCCTGAGGACAATTTCAAACGTCACCTCTATAGTCGGGTTTTGTGAGAATGTTTTTGAACCAGATTTCAAGCTAAACCCCTAGTGGGGTTTTGTATCTTGATGAACCAAATTTCAAACATAGCCCCTATAGTCGGGTTTTTGTAAAAATCTTGGTGAAACAAACTTCTTTACCCACCTGATGTATACTGGCGCCTTGCTGCTCTCCAGGGAGTCTGTCAAACTTCCTCTTTTCACTCTTTCCAACAGACAACTGCAGAGAAACTCAAGTGGCAGTCACCCAGTGATAACCACACTTTAGCCTAGTTATGGGTTGACTGGGGGGAATTAAGGGCTTATAGGTTCCATCCATAAGCTCTATATACTGAGAAACAGAGTATTGTGCTGCCGATTTGTACCTGATCTTTGCCTCAGTGAGTCCAGGGGCAATCTAAGGGGCAGGACAGATTAAGACATTCCTGGTTCGCTGTCTGAGTGCGAGTAGGATTCCCTCTAGTGTCCAAAATATAGAAATGATTCCTGTGCCACATGTTCTACTACCCAGACTCAGACTTCTTTGCAAATATCAGCTACTAGTTGTGGAATTTGAAGAAAGTGGCATTTTGGCATTTAAACCAGCAGTTACTGTAGCTGCTGCTCTGTGAGGTGAAGATGATGGTCAGCAGTTCTTAGAAATATAAACATAAACAATAACACTTTCTGTTGGGTGTGTGTAGCTCAGAGAGCAGTGTATGTCCAGAGATCCTTCTTTACGGAGATAAATCATGAGGACCCACTTCCTGGAGTCATGAGGCTAATGGCAAATAAGGTAGTTCTGGGCGGCGCTAGCGGACGTTTGTCATTCACAAAAAGGAGGGAAGGAGGGAGAATGAAAGGGGCGTGTTATGTAGTCTTCGTAAACGTCGTCTTCACTGATATAAGAAAGGGGACTACGGTACAGCGAGCTACATTTCTTAGAGAACACATCTCAGAAATAAAACTAAACATGTCTGGAAGAGGCAAAGGAGGAAAAGGACTTGGCAAGGGAGGCGCCAAGCGTCACCGCAAAGTTCTCCGTGATAACATCCAGGGCATTACTAAGCCCGCGATCCGCCGCCTGGCTCGCCGTGGTGGTGTGAAGCGTATCTCTGGTCTGATTTACGAAGAGACCCGTGGTGTGTTGAAGGTGTTCCTCGAGAACGTGATCCGTGATGCTGTCACCTACACCGAGCACGCCAAGAGAAAGACCGTGACTGCCATGGATGTTGTCTACGCTCTGAAACGCCAGGGTCGTACTCTGTACGGCTTTGGTGGTTAAATGTATCTCCATTCTTGAAGATTCCTAAAGGCTCTTTTAAGAGCCACCCAATTCCTTATCAAAAGCTATTTTTCAAGTTTTGTGTGTCACCTAGTTCATTAAAAAAAAATAATTTCCTTTCAAGAGCATTGAAACATTAATTAATTTCGTAGAAATGTGGATGTCTTTATAGTGAAGGGGCTTTAGAATTTTATATCAAGTTGATCCCATAGGCCTATTGGTTTCCATTCACAATAAAACTAAAATGTTTATGTTAATATTAATATATTACATCGAGTAAGATAATTTGAGCTAGATGGCGCATAGACAAAAGTAGATTGTTGAACATGGTCAAGACATGTATGTGAATGTTTGCACAATTAGAAAGCGGAATTCTGATAAATTAGTTCATTTACTTGGGAAAAAGACAACCGATCTGTAATTGTATAAATGGATTCATTTCGCAGACTGTGTCTTCCCAATTATGCAGTGTTTGCCTGGATAGTTGACTTGTTTTTAAGCATTTTTTTAAAGAAAATTTGCATTTGAGTGCAACAATTCGATTATTATAATAAAGTGGGCTATGTCAGATCCTAAAAGAGCCAAAAGACACAAGATACTAGAAACAAAATACTAGAAACTGTCAAACAATGATGGCACATAGGTCATATCCTCGCTGGTCATGAAAATCAATCAATTCATCAATTATGAGTATTAAATAGAAAATCGTGAAGCTGTTTTTAAAAGATTTTACCTGGTTGTCATTTTACCTCAAAGAAAAGAAGCGGGAAATGAAATAAAAAGACACAGTAGGAACACCTGAATTAAGGGCGGTGCTGAAAATTGGGCACTGACCGCCCCTTTCGATACAAAATAACCAATCATATGCGGGCGTTTTGGAGGGAAATGACCAGACTTTCTAGTTGGGCGGGCCTTTTGGACATGAAATCTTTATATACGATGTGATGTCACAGCCACATTATCTGTCGACTTGCATCTGTTGAGAAGACACTATGCCTGAGCCAGCAAAGCCAGCGCCTAAGAAAGGCTCCAAGAAAGCCGTGACAAAGTCGGCCGGTAAAGGAGGCAAGAAGCGCAAGAGGACCAGGAAGGAGAGCTATGCCATCTACGTGTACAAGGTGCTGAAGCAGGTTCACCCTGATACCGGTATCTCCTCCAAGGCTATGGGCATCATGAACTCGTTTGTGAACGACATTTTTGAGCGCATTGCCGGTGAGGCTTCCCGCCTGGCGCACTACAACAAGCGGTCTACCATTTCTTCCAGGGAGATCCAGACTGCAGTGCGTCTGCTTCTGCCCGGTGAGCTGGCCAAGCACGCCGTGTCTGAGGGAACCAAGGCTGTCACCAAGTATACCAGCTCCAAGTAAATCCGAACTTGAACCCATCTTAACCCAAAGGCTCTTTTAAGAGCCACCCACACTTTCATAAAAAGGAATTCCAGTGCTTAATTGCCACTAATGACAACCAGTCTGACTTGTAACCGTACAAGCTGTAATGCAGTTAAGAAAACTTTATATTCAAGCCTGTGTAGTATAGTTTGTCTTATTAGGCCTACATGTCTATTTGTTCAGAATACTACGTTAGAGAGCCAACACCCCCGGAAGTAAAATTACTTGTATGTGTTAAAGGGCAACTTCAGTCATTTTCAACAAGAGCTCTATTGCTCAAGCTACTTGAGATTAGCCAATACTGAAGACGCAAGACATTTTGGTCCAACCATATAGGTTTCCTTGAACAGAGAAGAATCACTTAGAACACCCAATGGGGCAGACATTTTAACTGTTTTCAGCATCTAAACATGCTCCAAATATCACCCCAAAAGCTATGTAACATCAACAGACACATTACAACACACCAATGTAGTGTTTATGACTACAAATGTCTGACAAAGTGGTTAAAATAGTGTTTTTATGCAGTGTTTACAAAACCGTTTTGTAAACAATGTTTGGCTGCTTGCATAAACACAGTTTTAACACTTTTTCAGCCATTTGTAGTCATACACAATACAGTTTTGTGTTGTAAGGTGTCTGTTGATACTTCATAGTCTTTGTGGTGACATTTGGAGTATGTTAAGATGTTAAAAATACAGTTCAAAAGTCTGCCCCATTGGGCTAGTTGTAAGTGATTCTTCTCTGTTCAAGGAAACCTATATGGTTGGACCAAAATGTCTTGTGTCTTCAGTATTGGCTAATCTCAAGTAGCTTGAGCAATAGAGCTATTGTTGAAAATGACTGAAGTTGCCCTTTAAACTACGCCAATAAACCTCATTCTGATCACCTGATTTCAATTTGATAAAATGGCATTATAAGGTTGCACAAATGGTGAAGTAGAACTACTAGAAAAATTATATTATTTACGTAAGTATTTATATCTTTGGCATACCTAGGGTATTGACCAGACTCCGCATACTGCTGCAACATCTCTTGTTTTCGGAATGTGCTTTTTAAAATGTGTGGTTGGCTCTTAAAAGAGCCTTTGTATTTAGCATCCGGGTTTAATTGACTTAGGCGCGCTCTCCACGGATGCGGCGAGCCAGCTGGATGTCCTTGGGCATGATGGTGACTCTCTTGGCGTGGATGGCGCACAGGTTGGTGTCCTCAAACAGACCGACCAGGTAAGCCTCGCTAGCCTCCTGAAGAGCCATGACGGCAGAGCTCTGGAAACGCAGATCGGTCTTGAAGTCCTGAGCGATTTCCCTCACCAGACGCTGGAAGGGCAGCTTGCGGATAAGCAGCTCAGTGGACTTCTGGTAACGACGGATCTCTCTCAGAGCCACGGTACCAGGCCTGTAACGATGAGGCTTCTTCACACCACCAGTTGCAGGTGCGCTTTTACGCGCAGCCTTGGTGGCGAGCTGCTTCCTCGGGGCTTTGCCTCCGGTGGATTTACGGGCTGTCTGCTTGGTTCTTGCCATTGTTGTAGCTTCGATTCAAAGTGTGTCTGACGCTCAGAGGAACAGCACTATTTAAGGCCCCCAACTGTCGGCCTGCCTACAGCCTACGTCATATTAATGGTCTTCGTTGATTGGACTGCTAACGATTGGCGCCTAAAATGTAAACACAAAGCCAATCCCCCATGGCCATTACATATGGCTCTCAAAAGCTCTTCCAATATATATTTCACATCTCATAAATCAGTACACTGAAGTCGTCGATTATTGCAGTCTTATGTGATCATGGTGACTAAAGACCAGCTTGTGCTTGGTCATAGAAAGTCATCTCAAAATACTTCTAACTTTTCTGAAAGTATTTGTCTGAAACAGTACCCAATGGGTAGACGATGGACCTATAAAACACTGTATAACTCGCACTTCTTAATGTATGTATTTCTTTGGCTAGTGAAAACGTGTCCTCTTTCGAACCTATGTTCAAGGACGCAGGAGACTTTCTCACATGAGTCTAAATAAGGTATTATATTAAGATACTGTGTTAGTTCAGTTGGAAAATCCAAGCACCCCGTTTTTATGCCCAATGCCTAATTTACATTCAAAAAACAAACGAGAAAAAGAAAAGGAGTTACAAGTATGTGCCAGTTACTATAGTGTAATATACTGCAGAGATTTGCATGAAATTGAATTCATTTTTTGGGCCTACTTCTGTCCTGTGACAGTGTACTTTAGAGTAGGAATTAATGTATGGTCCAACAATGTGGGTAAAATTAGCTGGCTTTGCAAAGTTATCTTTTTGTACTAGTCAATCCGTATACCCACTATCATATATCCATATCATGAGTACGCATAACCTATACAATTATTCACCTTAAATTAAATTTCACTTAACCGTTTTTTTAGTTATAATAGACAAATATACAACTAAATATGTTTCCATAAACGTTGCATGAAATCTTTCGCTTTTTTCACATTTGGGTGGCTCTTAAAAGAGCCTTTGTGTCTGGGATGATCGAGGTCAGCTTTACTTGGACTTCTCAGTCTTCTTGGGCAGAAGTACAGCCTGGATGTTTGGCAACACACCACCCTGAGCGATGGTAACTCCGCCGAGCAATTTGTTCAACTCCTCGTCGTTACGTACAGCCAGCTGCAAGTGGCGGGGGATGATACGAGTCTTCTTGTTGTCGCGGGCAGCGTTACCAGCCAACTCCAAGATCTCAGCAGTCAGGTACTCGAGCACAGCTGCTAAGTAGACCGGGGCACCGGCGCCAACACGCTGGGCATAGTTGCCTTTGCGAAGCAATCTGTGCACACGACCCACGGGGAACTGAAGCCCAGCGCGGGATGAACGACTCTTGGCCTTGGCTCTTGCCTTGCCTCCGGTTTTACCTCTTCCGCTCATTGTCTTGTTATGATAGCAAGTATCAAGTGGAGAACACAAGGCAGCAAATGTCCTATTATCCCACAGCGATGGGGTTACTTCGTACCTCAATGGCTTAAGTTAAACTGCGGAGAGCCAATCAACATCCAGCCCGCTTCGAGACGTCCTTGTCATTTGCATTTGGCGCCAGTTTTGCTTTGTCAAATTCCAGATTTCAAATAGCGTAACTAAAAAATATTCAGTAAAGACACTACCATCAAATGTAACGTAGCTGTACCGAAGCATATGTGGCATTCTGTGTAGATTCAAGTTGAGTGGTTATGCGGTAAATGTTTCATCCCTTGAGAATTACCTGGTAGCAGTTAATATTGGCTACTGTAACCAAATGAAGTGATTGTGTGGAAAACGGCTTGCTGTTTTTTTAATATACTTGGTATAATATACTGTAACAATGCAAAACAGTATTGCGAGTGTCTTGTGAGAATGCTAAAAAAGGACTTATCTTTCTAGAGTAAATTGAAGGTTATTATGCGTAATACTATCAGAATGTAACGTTAGCCCACTTATGACCTATTGACATTTCAAGTTGATATAATCATTGATCTAGTCAAGTCATGTTTCGACCCTTTGTACTCTATAGTGAAACGAAATACTGTTTCTCCATGGATCAAATAGCCTAGTATTACTTTTAAACTGTAAGACATTCAAAACAAGGCATAGTGTATGCAAGGTAAACATCTCTCATAAAAATATATATAACCTATGTCCTAAGCCCAATGTCTACTGTCTATCATTTTCGATTTCAATTTGTAGCCTACTGATAAATTGCCTCCAGAGCAAGCGTCTTCCCCGTTTACTCCTTCACGCCATGCTGATGAAAAGTATGTTATTTTTAAGTACCTTACATAAAGTATTGATTCACATAACGATAAGAATTAATGACATTGCCTAAAAACATGTAATAAATGGAATGTATGCATTTAAAGATGTTGTGGGTGGCTCTTAAAAGAGCCTTTGGATAATCAAAGAAGGTGCGAAACGTTTACTTCTTCTTGGGCGCAGCCTTTTTGGGCTTGGCTGCTTTAGGCTTAGCCGCCTTGGGCTTTGCTGCCTTTGCTTTCTTGGGGCTCTTTGCTGCCTTCTTGGGTGCCGCAGGTTTCTTTGCCTTCTTAGGGCTCTTTGCTGCCTTCTTAGGAGTGGCGGGCTTCTTGGCTGCCTTCTTAGGGGACTTCTTAGCGGCAGCAGGTTTCTTAGCTGCAGCCTTCTTGGGCTTCTTGGCCGCGGCAGGTTTCTTTGCTGCTGGCTTTTTGGCTACTGCCTTCTTGGCGGGCTTCTTCTTGGGTTCGGCCTGGTTCTTGTTCAGTTTGAAAGAGCCGGAGGCGCCAGTTCCCTTGGTCTGGACCAAAGTCCCCTTTGTTACCAGACTCTTAATGGCCAGCTTGACACGAGCGTTGTTCTTTTCAACATCGTAGCCACCAGCAGCCAGAGCTTTCTTCAGAGCAGCGAGGGAAACACCTTTCCTATCTTTAGATGCGGAAATCGCCTTAACGACGAGCTCTCCGACACTTGGGCCGGTCTTTTTGGCTCGGGGTGCCTTCTTCTTTGCGGCCTTTACAGGCGCGGCGGCTGGAGCTTCTTCTGCCATAGTATAGTTTAGGTTCAGCACACTCAACTGAATGAATGAGTACTCGGAGGGACTGGGCGGGATTTAAAGTTACCATGAGAACCGTTACGACTCAACTCACGGAAAGCTGTCCTTGGCTGTCTGTGGCAATGAGAGGAATTGTGTTTTCACCAAGCACGTTCTGATTAAAAAATCAAATGTAATGCGACGTTTTTGAACAAAACCTTGTGCGCTGTACAGAGAAAAGACTGTACCTCATATAAAACAAGTTTGCGGTTGTTGTTGTCCTTCATCTCTATTGTAGTGCACTGGGAACAGTGGAAGTCCTTTCAGAGATATTGCATTGAGTCTTGGGTTTCTGAGAAAAACATACTGTAAAAGACAATTACATCGCCCTATAAATTAGCAATCACAGTACACAGGTAGAGATATAGGACCCAACATTCCGCAAAAGTAGCTACATTGTAGATTGTGCTCGTCTGTAATTCACTGATCGCACCTATTTGAGCACTGCAAAACACAACTCACTAACCAATGAGACATTGACAAAGTCTTATAGTCTTACAGTCATTCATGTTTTTTGAAGGTTGATTTAACACTTTTCATGAACCCAGTATTCAGGAAGTATCATAAATGCATGCATGCGTAAAGGGTTATAATTCATTCAAAAATATGTATAATATAACTATCGACATTATAATTCAGAACTGCTTCTTATGTTCTCATTCCTGCCTGCTCATAATGCATGTTGTAAGCCTTAATGTAAACAATTATAAGCTTCTCTGGACTTTTGATACTAAGGAAACACTTACTTAAGGAGGTTATGTTTTCGGTGGCGTTGGTCTGTCTGTTTGTTTGTCAGCAGGATAACTCGAAAAGTACTGCATAGATTTGGAAGAAATTTTCAGACAATAAAGAACTGACTCGATTTTGGTGATCCAGAACATGATCTGGAATTTATATTTTGTCTGTAACCACATTGCCGTGGCGGAGGTCTGCGCTCTCTGAGCGCTTTCATAATTTCATTGAGTATCTGTTTTATCTTACTTTAGGGCAGGCATGATTCCAGTAAGTTACAAAATTGACATTTGAAGCATTGCCACTCCTGTTGAAATAATTAAATGGCATAAATGGACCCTGGCACTGTCAGCAATAGATTTCACTCAGGTCCCTCAGGTTACCGAATAACAATTTGCTGGAAAAACCCTTTCTGAAAACAAAATGTGGTGAAGCAGCTCTCTCCTACTATGCAGTGCAACTTTGGAACCAACTACTCTCACCTATATTTTGGACACTTTTAATAATGTGATATCTTTATTGTGCTTTTGTACTTACCTTCTACTGTATTTGCTTTTATTTTTGTACAACACATTGAAATGCTTTTATGTATGAAATGTGCTATATAAATAGACTTGCCTTGCATGGAACACATTTAACTCATGTCATTATAAATCATTATGTGGCATGAGCAATCAGACACATAAAAGGGCAATTACTGTATCAAACTGAAACATTAGAATTGTTTTGACATTTAATGTTTTGAAGGTTTGAAAGTTAACATTATAATGCTTAATGATTACAGTCATGAGATTGTACTTTATAAAGACTTACAGTATGAACTCTAGCTTCATCAGTTATAAGACTTTATGAATGTGTTACAAATAACTGCTTATTATTTTGTCATTGCTGCCTACTCAGAAGGCATTATAATGTTATAACCCCTAATGTAAAGCCATATAAACCTTTACAACTGAAAGTGACACAAAACATTATAAGCTTCTTTGATAGGGAAACACTTTACTCAGTAATGGTGCCTTATTTATTTCATAGAGTATCTGTTCATCTTACTTTAGGGCAGGTATGCTTCCAGGAAGTTACAGATATGACTTTAAAGCATTGCTACTCCTGTTGAAATCATGAAATGGCATTAATGGACCCTGGCACTGTCTGCAATAGATCAGGTCTCTCAGGTCATTGAATAACAATTTGCTGGAAAAACCCTTTCTCAAAACAACATGTGGTGAAGCAGTGCAACTTTGGAACCAATTTCTCTCACATTCTGGACACTTAAAGACAATTCTGTAACTTAAGGTAACATGAAGTAAGATGAAAAGATACTCAAATAAATGAGGCACCATTACAGACACTGAGTAAAGTGTTTCCCTATCAAAAGTCCAAAGAAGCTCATAAGCTTTGTGTTACTTTAAGTTGCAAAGGCTTTATGGCTTATATGGTAATAATTTTATGTCTTTATTGTGCTTTTACTTTCTACTTGATTTGCTTTTATTTTTGTACAGCACATTGAAATACCTTTATGTATTATGGAGTGCTTGTAACTCATATCATTATAAATCATCGCGTGACATGAGCAATCAGACACGTAAATTAACAATTATTATTATTATTATTAATTATCAAACTGACGAATGTTCTTTTGACACTTAAAGTTTTGAAGGTTTGAAAGTTATCATTTTAATGCTTATTGATTAAAGTCATGAGAATGTATTAAGAGTTATGAAGTCTAATTTCATTAGTTATGAGACCTCATGAATGTGTTATAATCCACCTTTCCACCATTTACGCTTAGAAATTGCAATCGTTTTCAAGTATTTTTTTAATGAAATTCTAACCAAATCAGGAAATCCATCCTTAAATAGTCATACTTGAAGAAATATCATCAAATATAGTTTTTCAAAAGCAAGCTGGGTTATTTAATTGAATTTAGGTAGGAATTTAACCTTTACATTGCCACTGTGTATGGTCCTAGCAGTGGTGCAACCTAAGAATATGTAATATAATATGTTGTATTTACGTTATGTATTTCTGTGTACATAGGCCTGCAGACCATTATGTTCTTCATAAGACTTAGCAAAATTGTCCATTGCCACAGGGAAAAGTGTTTTTCATAAGACTTTGCTAAATAGCGTGTTGCCTCTTATAGGGAATTATTCCTTGTACATGTATATATTGATATACTTGGCCAATAAATCTGTTTCTAATTTCAGATTCTGAAACTTTGTCATTCACAAAAAGGAGGGAAGGAGGGAGAGTGAGAAGGGCGTGTTGTGCAGTCTTCGTAAACGTCGTCTTCACGGAACTAAGTAAGAGAACTGCGGAGCAGAGAGTTATATTTCTTAGAGATCGCATCTCAGAAGAAAGACTAATAAACATGTCTGGAAGAGGCAAAGGAGGAAAAGGACTTGGTAAGGGAGGCGCTAAGCGTCACCGCAAAGTTCTCCGTGATAACATCCAGGGTATCACCAAGCCCGCTATCCGCCGCCTGGCTCGCCGTGGTGGTGTGAAGCGTATCTCTGGTCTGATTTACGAAGAGACCCGTGGTGTGTTGAAGGTGTTCCTCGAGAACGTGATCCGTGATGCCGTCACCTACACCGAGCACGCTAAGAGAAAGACCGTGACTGCTATGGACGTCGTCTACGCTCTGAAACGCCAGGGTCGTACTCTGTACGGCTTTGGTGGTTAAATGTATCTCAATTCTTGAAAATCCCCAAAGGCTCTTTTAAGAGCCACCCAATATCTTACAAAAAGCTATCTTTCAAGTTTTGTGTAAATTTGCCTCTGAAACACTGGGCGTCCTTCCGGACCCGAGTAGGCTATTTTACCAATGTTGTTGGAGCCTGGAATGTTGCTGTGCGAATAATAATACAAATGTGCGTAACGATAGTGTATGATCCCATATTGGTTTGTATTCACAATAAACCTAATACTGCTCATATTCGCTGGAGATAAGTAAAACACTGGCAGAGGAACATACTAAGAGCAAGTCTGCGAGTATCTATACGTCATGGAAAAGAAAGGTAATGGAATATTGGTCATGACCTTAGTAACTCAATGTCCGGACACTGTCTGAACACCATTGTCATTACATGTAAGACTCATGGGATAAAATGGGAAATCTCCCAAACAAACGATAGGCCTACTACACAGTCTTTAATATAAATTTTCTTGTACAGTTACTACAAGTCAGACTTGTTGTCATTAATGGCAATTAAGTACTGGAATTTCTTTTTATGAGAGTGTGGGTGGCTCTTAAAAGAGCCTTTGGATTAAGGAGTTCAATTTCGAATTTACTTGGAGCTGGTGTACTTGGTGACAGCCTTGGTTCCCTCAGACACGGCGTGCTTGGCCAGCTCACCGGGCAGAAGCAGACGCACTGCAGTCTGGATCTCCCTGGAAGAGATGGTGGAGCGCTTGTTGTAATGCGCCAGGCGGGAAGCCTCACCGGCAATGCGCTCGAAGATGTCGTTCACAAACGAGTTCATGATGCCCATTGCCTTGGAGGAGATACCGGTATCAGGGTGAACCTGCTTCAGCACCTTGTACACGTAGATGGCATAGCTCTCCTTCCTGGTCCTCTTGCGCTTCTTGCCTCCTTTACCGGCCGACTTGGTCACGGCTTTCTTGGAGCCTTTCTTAGGCGCTGGCTTTGCTGGCTCAGGCATAGTGTCTTCTCAACAGATGCAAGTCGACAGATAACGTGGTTGTGAAATCACATCGTATATAAAGATTTCATGTCCAAAAGGCCCGCCCAACTAGAAAGCCTGAGTGGTCATTTCCCTCCAAAACGCCCGCATATGATTGGTTATTTTGTATCGAAAGGGGCGGTCAGTGCCCAATGTTCTT
This sequence comes from Sardinella longiceps, assembly GCA_027497455.2. NCBI lineage: Eukaryota > Metazoa > Chordata > Actinopteri > Clupeiformes > Clupeidae > Sardinella > Sardinella longiceps. Next base: position 8,994,924 of record JAODXP020000033.1, on the reverse strand, counting down.
TACAGCCCTTAATTCAGCTGTTCATACTGTGCTTTTTGTTTCATTTCCCGCTTCTTTTCTTTGAGATAAAATGACAATCAGGTCAAATCTTTTCAAAAATAGCTTCACAATTTGCTATTTAACTCTCATGATTGATTAATTGATTGATTTTCATGACCAGAGAGGATATGATCTGTGTGCCATATTTGTTGAAGAGTTTCTAGCCTTTTCAGCACAAAGACAGTAGTGTCACGGAGCATCTTGTTTCTTTTGGCTTGTTTAGGATCTGCCCATAGCCCACTTTATTATAATTATTGAATTGTTGTTCTCAGATGCAAATTTCCTTCCCTTAAAACATGCTTAAAAACAAGTCAGATATCCAGGTAAACACTGCATAATTGGGTAGTCGCAGTCTGTGCGAAATTAATTCAGTTCTATGATTACAGATCGGAGCTCTTTTTAATCTTTTTTTCACAAATAAATTAATTTAGCAGACTGCGTCATTCCAATTGTGCCATGGGCAAAACATGCACATACTTGGATATGACCAATGATCCACTTCTGTCTATTGCGCGCCGTCTAGCTCATGTGAATAGTATCAACTGTTTTAGGTTTATTGTGAATGCAAAACAATATAGGACCAACTTGATAGAACATTCTAAGCAAGGGATAACGGCCGACGAGGTGACCAGTTATTCATTGATAATTGGCGAGGTGGAATCTAGAACTCCGGCGACGCGCGCAGCGTTATTCCGCCAAGTATAATACAGGTTTTATACGAAGCTTATTAACTCGGCCAAGGTTTGCTTTGCGTGTCTGTCTGTACAACCTAAATCGGAAAGCACTAGATGGATTTGGATGAAATATTCGGACAACGTCTGCACTGGGACAATGAAAAACTGATTCGATTTTGGTGGCGATCGGTGATCCAGAACACCATCTTTGATCACATTGACTTGGCGGAGGTCTGCTTCTGTGAACGCTTTCTAGTTGATATAATTACTCTGATCAAGAAACCACTTGTGTTTGTCACATAGGTAAACTAGTCGTTGCACAAAACATGAAATAGCGCCTTTCATAAGGAATTGGGTGGCTCTTAAAAGAGCCTTTAGGAATTTTCAAGAATGGAGATACATTTAACCACCAAAGCCGTACAGAGTACGACCCTGGCGTTTCAGAGCGTAGACAACATCCATGGCAGTCACTGTCTTTCTCTTGGCGTGCTCGGTGTAGGTGACGGCATCACGGATCACGTTCTCAAGGAACACCTTCAACACGCCACGGGTCTCTTCGTAAATCAGACCAGAGATACGCTTCACACCACCACGGCGAGCCAGGCGGCGGATAGCGGGTTTAGTAATGCCCTGGATGTTATCACGGAGAACTTTGCGGTGACGCTTGGCGCCTCCCTTACCAAGTCCTTTTCCTCCTTTGCCTCTTCCAGACATGTTTAGTCTCTTCTCTAAAATGTGACCTTTAGGAAATATAGCTTGCTGCACCGCAGTCCTCTTTCTTACATCCGTAAAGACGACGTTTAGGAAGACTACATAACACGCCCCTTTCACTCTCCCTCCTTCCCTCCTTTTTGTGAATGACAAACGCCCCCCCCCCCCATCTCTGCCCCTCCTGTGGTATAATGTAGTATAGTGGTATGATATGAAAATAGGGTCACTTTATTTTGCCTTTTCACTTTCGAGAGTGTATCTACCTTATTTGGTACACAGGTACAACCTGTTTAATAAGACTGCATGTAATACATTGTACTTGTGCTATACTTACATTATGCATTTTTGTCTATCCATATGCCGTTGTTATTACTATGTAATATAAAGGCTTTGTTATAGTTGTCTCTGAAATGCTGAATTCTTTGAGGAGGTAATGGACTGGACTGCGGCCCAAGGCACCCTTGATAGTGCAGTCAAGGATAGCATAGGATAAACTTTAATATAGGATAGGATAAAGTTTAAATCATGTGCCACCATGGACAACATATAAAATACACAGAACAGTACAGACCAAGATGCAGTAAACAGACAAGACAAGAATGTGCACACAACACAGTGACAACATAAGAGTTGACAGCAATACAATACAATACAATACAATACAATACAATACAATACAATACAATACAATACAAGCAGCAGTAGAAGATATAAACAGTTAGGACATGACATAGCAACACCACAAGACAAAACATCAAGCAAGCAGCAACAGGTCAGTGGCAAAGACTGCAGTGTGCAACATACAGCAGAAAAAGAGGAATGTAAAATAAATAAATAAATTAAAAAAGGGGGGTAATAAATAAATAAATAAATAAAAAGTATAGTCACATTCTTGCGTGACACACCACCAAGCAATGTTTTTGTTAAAAAGTCTAATCAATGTCCAGGACATCTTTATTTTGGCCAACTAAGCACAGTTGTTACATGTACTATGTTATGTAACAGCACAGTTTTCGACACACATTTCAAGACATTGATGACAAGACATACATGACCAATGTATGTGGGTACTAAGTTAGTACACTTTTCCCTATAAGAGGCAATAGACAATTTTGCAAAGTCTTATGAAAAGTACTTCATGTTACACAATGGTATGCAGGCCTAGGTACACAAAAATACATAACGTAAATACAACACATTATTTTACATATTGTTGCACCACTGCTAGGACCATACACAGGAACAGTGATACTGTAAAGGTTACATTCCTACCTGAATTCAAATAAATAACCCAGTTTTGCTGTATGACTATTTAAAGGAAAAATCCGGCGTGAATCAACGCGCCGGATCAACGTAGTCCTACTGTTTTATAGTGCCAAGCGCTATTGATAACCACCTCAATCACTGGATTTCATGCAAGGCAGACTGAAATAGCAAACGGCAGCTAACGGTACAAGCATGGGGCATTTCAAAACTAAAGCAAATCTATTAGGTTTCGTTTTTGACATGTCTCATTCAGTTAGTGTTAGCTGCCGTTTCGCAAACTCGGTCTACGATGCACAAAATTTGATCATTGAGGTAGCTTTCAGTAGCGCTAAGCAGTATAAAACAGCAGAGCTACGTGTTGATTCACTCCGGATTATACCTTTAACCCTCTATTGCATGGTGTTGCCATATGGCAACAAATTCTTCTTTTACCAGTTTCTGACATTTAAAAGGTGTGGCCTTCTTTAACCGATAATACTGTATGTGCTTTTTTGACATCACATGACATCAGCCCCTCTTAAACATCCAGTCTTATCTCCACTGTTGATGAACCAGAGGCGCTGTCGAGGCACTCCACAAGTTTTCCCTTAATTTTTCATATATAAGCAGTAACTAAAAAAGCATTGGGAACTAGTTTCAGTCAATTTTCTTAAAGCAATATACCGGAGTAAGTTTAAGCATAGCCCTGCTGCACGAGCCTTCTAACAGCAATATATTTTGCATGAAATGAAAGATTTTCGAACAGCACAGACTCAAACAGCACAGACACTTTACAATGTAACCTCAGATCTTACTTTCGGTTTCCAACAGTCAGGTTCCATTGATTCAGTGTAAAGTGCCTGTTCGCTTCTGCGTTCACGTTCGGTCTGTGCTGTACCAAATTATTTTGTTCCACTCGCTAAGTAGCGCATTTAGCAAGCTCTTTCAACAGGGCTATAGTTTGAATTCACTCTGGTACTCTCCTTTAATTCAAACCATGATTTGATCAAATTATTGTGTTTTTATTCAGTAATTTATATATGTTGCCATATGGCAACAATGCGCAGTAAAGGAATAATAAAGCCAATGGGTTAGTGATGCTGAGTTCAAATGTTACTATGAGGATGATGTAGAGTAGTGATGCTTAGTCTAATTGTTGACATGGTGAGGAAGCTATGGTGATGTTGATTTTTTTATAAGAAGTGTTTTCAAACTAAATAACATACGCAGAAAAACTCAAACATTTCTCACTCTATCATTATTAATTTATAGCATGTTTTCACTTAGGCCATCATACAAATTAAAAATGGAAACTATACACCTTAAATAGACATAATATAGAGAAATTACCTGTTCATTTATCTGAAAATAATATTTTTCCCTTAAGAAAGGGTATTGATATTGAATGAAATTTGTTCTTTAACTGCGCAGTGTTGCCATATAGAAGCAAATTCCCAAGTACCACCTTTTAATTTTTTTTTCAAAATATGTTGATTAAACTTCATTTTAAAAGAGGAAAAGCCCTGAAACATTTTTTTTTCCACTAAGGCATAATAATGCATGCAATATTAAGGAAGGATTTCTTAATTTGTTAGAATTTCATGAAAAAATACTTGTATGCTATATAGTATTTTGTAAGCATAAAAGAAATTTAACAAAGGTAAACAGGCAAACAAAAAAGGTTTTGCTTATTTTACTTGCAATTTAGTTGAAGTAAACATTTGCAGAGTATTTTAACAAAAAATGTTTGTTTGTGTTAAATTGAAAGGCCTTAAAATGTAAGCCCAATGTGTCGAAGCGAGTAGGCATGTAGCCAGAATTTAATAAAGGCTTTTTAATCTTAGTAAGGAGTGCTTTTTTTATATATATATTTTTTTTTCATGGCCTTAAAATGCTATTGGTCCTCTAGACTCAGAAGGATCTCCTGTTCTGTGTAACATAAAAAGCAAAGGCCCTATAAGGGTTAACAAATTCATGCTTCAGGTTAGGCTTATTGGCCATAATAATCCTGGTTAGTGCAGTCCTGGCAATGTATACTTAACTGGTAACACTTTACTAAGTCTGTATCCATAAAGCACATTCATAAAGGATTGTAACACATTTATAAAGTCTTATAACTGATGAAATTAGACTTCATAACTTTTTATCCAGTAGGCCTACATTCTAATGACTGTATTCATTAAGCATTATAATGTTATCTTTCAAACATTCAAAACGTTAAGGCTAATAGCATTATAATGCCTTATGAGGAGGTAGGAATAAGAACGTAATAAGCAGTTATGTAATTGTAATTTCAGTAGTTATAAATATTTTTGAATGAATTAAAACCCTTTATGAATGCATTTATAATACTTCATGAATACTAGGTTCATAAAAAGTGTTAACTTAACCTTCAAAAAACATGATTGACTATAAGACTTTGTCAGTGTCTCATTGGTTAGTGAGTTGTGTTTTGCGGTGCTCAAATAGGTTCGATCAGTGAAATACAGACGCGCATAATCTACATTGTCGCTACTTTTGCGGAATGTTGGGTCCTATATCTCTACCTGTGTACTGTGATTGCTAATTTATAGGGCGATGTGATTGTTTTTTGCAGTATGTTTTTCTCAGAAACCCAAGATTCAATGCAATATCTCTGAAAGGACTTCCACTTTTATCACTGCAGTACAATAGGGATAAAGAGAAACAAAAAGTTCCTAAGTCTTTTATATGAAGTACAGTCTTTTCTCTCCACAACGCATATGGTTTTATTCAAAAACATCGCATTGTATTTGATTTTTTTAATCAGAACGTGCGTGGTGAAAACACAATTCCTCTCATCGCCACAGACAGCCAAGGAGAGCTTTCAGTGACTTGAGTCGTAAAGGTTCTCATGGCAACAATAAGTACCGCCCAGTCCTTCTGGGAGTTCATTCATTCAGTAGAGTGTGAACTGTAGGCTGAACCTGAACTATACTATGGCAGAAGAAGCTCCAGCCGCCGCGCCTGTCAAGGCCGCAAAGAAGAAGGCACCCCGAGCCAAAAAGACCGGCCCAAGTGTCGGAGAGCTCGTCGTTAAGGCGATTTCCGCATCTAAGGATAGAAAAGGGGTTTCTCTCGCTGCTCTGAAGAAAGCTCTGGCTGCTGGTGGCTACGATGTGGAAAAGAACAACGCTCGTGTCAAGCTGGCCATTAAGAGTCTGGTAACAAAGGGAACTTTGGTCCAGACCAAGGGAACTGGCGCCTCCGGCTCGTTCAAGCTGAACAAGAAGCAGGCAGAGCCCAAGAAGAAGCCCGCCAAGAAGGTAGCAGCCAAAAAGCCAGCAGCAAAGAAACCTGCCGCGGCCAAGAAGCCCAAGAAGGCTGCAGCCAAGAAACCTGCTGCCGCTAAGAAGTCCCCTAAGAAGGCAGCCAAGAAGCCCGCCACTCCTAAGAAGGCAGCGAAGAGCCCTAAGAAGGCAAAGAAACCTGCGGCACCCAAGAAGGCAGCAAAGAGCCCTAAGAAAGCAAAGGCAGCAAAGCCCAAGGCGGCCAAGCCTAAAGCAGCCAAGCCCAAAAAGGCTGCGCCCAAGAAGAAGTAAACGTTTCGCACGTTCTTTGATTATACAAAGGCTCTTTTAAGAGCCACCCACAAGATCTTTAAATGCATACATTCCATTTATTATAATCGTCTTTAAGATTCAGGAGTTTGTCACATACATAGGAAATAACTAATACATATATTGTCATAAATCAATATTTTCTGTATCAGGCAAAGTATTAGTAGGCTACAAGCTAAAATAGAAAATTATAGACAATATAACACAGGTCAATCTCCGGTACTTCACAATAATGTACGTTTTGTACGTATAGGCTATATAATTTTATGAGTGATGTTTTCCTCACATACACTACACCTTCTTTGAATGTCTCATAGTTTAAAAGTAAACTAGGCTATTTGATCCATGGAGAAACACTATTTCGTTTCACTATACAGTACATATGGTCGAAACATGACTTGACTAGGTCAATGATGATATCCAACATGAAATGTCAATTGTACATAAGTGGGCTACATTCTGAAAATATCTTTTTTGGTATTCTCACAAGACACTCGTAATACCACTTTTTTGAATTGTTACAATTTAACAGCCACTAGGCCTACCAAGTATATTAAAAAAAGAGCAAACCGTTTTCTAAACAACCTTCATTTCACTTCACTTCAGTATATGAACTGCTACCTGGCAAGACTCATGGGATCAACCTTTTAACGCATAACCACTTTGCTTGAAACTAGACAGAATGCCACAGCTACGTTGCATTTGATGGTCGTGCCTTTACTGCTCATTTTTTGAAATCTGGATTTTCTCAAAGCAAAACTGGCGCCAAATGTAAATGACTGGGACGTCCTGTAGCGGGATGGATGCTGATTGGCTCTCCTCAGTTTCACCTTAGCCATTGAGGTTCGGAGTAACCCCATCGCTGTAGCATAATAAGACATTCGCTACCTTACAATCACCACTTGATACTTACATTCAAAATGAGCGGAAGAGGCAAAACCGGAGGCAAGGCAAGAGCCAAGGCCAAGACTCGTTCATCCCGCGCTGGGCTTCAGTTCCCCGTGGGCCGTGTGCACAGGCTGCTTCGCAAAGGCAATTATGCCCAGCGTGTCGGCGCCGGTGCTCCGGTCTACTTGGCAGCTGTACTCGAGTACCTGACTGCTGAGATCTTGGAGTTGGCTGGTAACGCCGCCCGCGACAATAAGAAGACTCGTATCATCCCCCGCCACTTGCAGCTGGCTGTGCGTAATGACGAGGAGTTGAACAAATTGCTCGGTGGAGTGACCATCGCTCAGGGCGGTGTGTTGCCAAACATCCAGGCTGTGCTTCTGCCCAAGAAGACTGAGAAGTCCAAGTAAAGCTGACCTCGATCATCCCAGACACAAAGGCTCTTTTAAGAGCCACCCAAATGTGAAAAGAGCGAAAAATTCTATGTGATATGTTTGGAATCAGAAAACGTAGTCTATATATTGATCTATCATCACTCTTAGGTTTGGGTGAAACTTAAATTACTGCAAAAACTCAAATGTAGGTAAATGTATAGGCTGGGTGGTTATGTAGACATAGATGTCAATTAAGAATAGGTAACTAGGTAAAGATTGGTCCTGGCCGAATAGACTCAGACTGACTACTACAAAAAGGAATCTTGGCAAAACCGCTAATTTTACCCACATAGTTTGACCATACATTGAGTACACTATGAAGCACATTCTCACACGACAGAAGTGCGCCTAAAGTATGAACTCAGTATCACGTAGGCTACCGATGACATAAAATAGGACGTAACAGGACGCTTGGATTCCCTACTTAATGAACAAAGTGTCCTACTGTTTATAGTAACAACTTATTAGGATATAGCGTTGAAATACATTTTTTTACTAACCAAATACACACATTAACTAGAGCAAATAGTACAGCGTTTTCATAGGTCCAACTTCTAAATATTGTGGTAACTGATTCAGATAAATATATTCAGAACATTTCAGAAGTATGTCAAGGTGACTTCCTTATAACATATGGAATATATTGGAAAAGATTTTGAGAATGTATACCATATTTAATGGCCATGGAGGATTGGCTTTCTGTTTAAATTTTAGGCGCCAGTCGTTGGCAGTCCAATCAACGAAGACCATTAATATGACGTAGCCTGTGGGCAGGCTGACAATTGTTGCCTTTAAATAGTGCTGTTCCTCGGAGCTCCAGACACACTTCGATTCGAAGCTACAACAATGGCAAGAACTAAGCAGACAGCCCGTAAATCCACCGGAGGCAAAGCCCCGAGGAAGCAGCTCGCCACCAAGGCTGCGCGTAAAAGCGCACCAGCAACTGGCGGCGTGAAGAAGCCTCACCGTTACAGGCCCGGTACCGTGGCTCTGAGAGAGATCCGTCGTTACCAGAAGTCCACTGAGCTGCTTATCCGCAAGCTGCCCTTCCAGCGTCTGGTGAGGGAAATCGCTCAGGACTTCAAGACCGATCTGCGTTTCCAGAGCTCTGCCGTCATGGCTCTTCAGGAGGCTAGCGAGGCTTACCTGGTCGGTCTGTTTGAGGACACCAACCTGTGCGCCATCCACGCCAAGAGAGTCACCATCATGCCCAAGGACATTCAGCTGGCTCGCCGCATCCGTGGAGAGCGCGCCTAATTGAATCAAACCCGGATACAAAATACAAAGGCTCTTTTAAGAGCCAACCAAACCTTTTTAAAAAAGCACTTTCCGCAAACACGAGATATCTGGACTTACTAGACTCAAATCTTTGTCTTTCTTGACCATTTTCAAAGTGGTACCATAAAACATGTACACACACACATGTAAAGCTCTTCACCACTCAGTACCCCAACCTATCCCTCCTATAAAAGATAGGTATAAGCAGAATACTGCTCACAAAAAAGGTGACCAAAAGGACATGCATGTTCATTACTTACACACGTGCCTATACGCACAGAATAAAACTAAATCGTATGCTAGAAAAGTAATTGCAGTGGTCACAAGACTGCAAATAAGACAAAAGGGATGATTTAAAGTAAGGAAAATAAGAAAAGTTCTTAAAAAAGGAAGGTACACTATTCCAGTCTGAAGGAGCTTTGATTTCTTTAGAGATATTAGGGACAGAAAAGAAAAGATGATCATGTCGTCTGAGTGCATAGGATGACCTATATGGGATCAAATGTTGCTTCAAATAGGAAGGATAACTAAAATAAATACATTTGAAAATAAACAGAAACCAGCGTAACTGCCGTCTGATTTTAGGAGAATATTGTAGCAGTATACCGATTCTGGTCATAACCCTAGGTGTGGTAAAGATATAAATACTTATGTATATAGTATCATTTTTCTAGTAGTTCTACCATTTATGCCAGCTTATTGTCATTTTGTCAAATTGAAAATAGATGATCAGAATGAGGTTTATTGAGGTAATATAAATAGCGAGTAGGTATAGAGACTCCATTCACTTTGGATGATTGATTTCCACACATGAACCATTTTCATGGCTAGTACCAGTACCTTTTACAGCAGTCCTCGTAACTCAATGGCTGGATAGTGTCTGAACACCAGTCATTACATGTAAGACGCATGGGATAAAATATAAAATCCCCCAAACAAATTATACTACACAGGCTTTGACATACAGTTTCGTTAACTGCATTACAACTAGTACAGTTACTACAAGTCAGACTAGTAGTCATTAGTGGCAATTAAGCACTGGAATTCCTTTTTATGAAAGTGTGGGTGGCTCTTAAAAGAGCCTTTGGGTTAAGATGGGTTCTATTTCGGATTTACTTGGAGCTGGTGTACTTGGTGACAGCCTTGGTTCCCTCGGACACGGCGTGCTTGGCCAGCTCACCGGGCAGAAGCAGACGCACTGCAGTCTGGATCTCCCTGGAAGAGATGGTGGAGCGCTTGTTGTAGTGCGCCAGGCGGGAAGCCTCACCGGCAATGCGCTCAAAGATGTCGTTCACAAACGAGTTCATGATGCCCATTGCCTTGGAGGAGATACCGGTATCAGGGTGAACCTGCTTCAGTACCTTGTACACGTAGATGGCATAGCTCTCCTTCCTGGTCCTCTTGCGCTTCTTGCCTCCTTTACCGGCCGACTTTGTCACGGCTTTCTTGGAGCCTTTCTTAGGCGCTGGCTTTGCTGGCTCAGGCATGGTGTCTTCCTAACTGATGCAAGTCGACAGATACTGTAGTTGTGAAATCACATCGTTTATAAAGATTTCATGTCCAAAAGGCCCGCCCAACTAGAAAGCGAGTGGTCATTTCCCTCCAAAACGCCCGCATATGATTGGTTATTTTGTATCGAAAGGGGCAGTCAGTGGCCAATGTTCTTTACCGCCCTTAATTCAGCTGTTCCTACTGTGCTTTTTGTTTCCTTTCCCGCTTCTTTTCTTTGAGATAAAATGACAATCAGGTCAAATATTTTCAAAAATGTTTTCACGATTTGCTATTAAATACTCATGATTGATGAATTGGTTGATTTTCATGACCAGAGAGGATATTACCTGTGTGCCATCATTGTTTGAGAGTTTCTAGTATTTTACAGCAAAGTACTTTCACGGAGTATATTTTGGTTCCTTTAGGATCTGACATACATAGCCCACTTTATTATAATTATTGAATTGTTGCACTCGGATGCAAAATGTTTAAAAACAAGTCAAATATCCAGGCAAACACTGCATAATTAGGAAGATGCAGTCTGTGCGAAAATAATTCAGTTATATGATTACAGATCGGTGCTCTTTTTTCCCAAATAAATGAACTAATTTATCAGACTGCCTCTTTCTAATTGTGCTATTGGCAAAACATTCACATACTTGTGTAGGCCATGCCATGTCCAACAATCTACTTTTTGTCTATTACACATCATCTACCTCATTATCTTCCTCGACGTGATATATGAATATTAACATAACCATTTTAGATTTATTGTGAATGGAAAACAATAGGCCTTTGGGATCAACTGTATATAAAATTCTAAAGCCCATTCACTGTAAAAAAAAAAATATCTGGGTTTCTACGAAGATAATTTATGTTTCAAGACGCTCGACAGGAATTTTTTTTATGAACTTAGTGATGGTGATGCACGAAACTTGAAAGATAGCTTCTTAAAAGGAATTGGGTGGCTCTTAAAAGAGCCTTTGGGAATTTTCAAGAATGGAGAAAGATTTAACCACCAAAGCCGTACAGAGTACGACCCTGGCGTTTCAGAGCGTAGACAACATCCATGGCAGTCACGGTCTTTCTCTTGGCGTGCTCGGTGTAGGTGACGGCATCACGGATCACGTTCTCAAGGAACACCTTCAACACCCCACGGGTTTCTTCGTAAATCAGACCAGAGATACGCTTCACACCACCACGGCGAGCCAAGCGACGGATAGCGGGCTTGGTAATGCCCTGGATGTTATCACGGAGAACTTTGCGGTGACGTTTGGCGCCTCCCTTACCAAGTCCTTTTCCTCCTTTGCCTCTTCCAGACATGTTGGGTTTTCTTCTGAGATGTGTTCTCTAAGAAATGTAGTTCGCTGTACCGTAGTTCTCTTTCTTATATCCGTGAAGACGATGTTTACGAAGACTACATAACACGCCCCTTTCACTCTCCCTCCTTTTTTGTGAATGACAACGTCAGGGGCGCCGCCAGAAATTTTGGGCCCCATGAAAGATTAGAATTTAGGGCCCCCTCACCAACTATCTAGCGATTTGTGTAATAGTAAAATTTTCAAGCGCAAGTGAAGATTTTTGGCTAGCACTCAACGTTTGTATTGACCTGATGGCACTTTCTTTCCTGTAGCATAACTTACATCACTAAGTATGCTGCATGTGATGAACTACATGTTAACATTTTAAATCATCAATTGTGAAAATTAACCTAGGCTAGTACAAAGAATAATCCATGGTTCCCTTCCTTTAATGAGAAACTGTTAGAGAGTAGGGGGGGGGGGGGGTCTGGGGGTCTCCCCCAGGAAATTTTTTAAGAGCTTATAGCCGTTCCCTGCATTCTGGTGCATTTTAATATTTTGTAAGATCACATAGCCTATTATTTCAATGGCTTAGCTAATTCCACTGCATGTCATTACAGTGCTCCATGAGGTAGGCTAATACTGACAATTATACTGACAATGACCCTGACCAACTGTTGTAGTTTACATGTTCATTAATATTTATGCATTCAGCAGATGTTTTTATCCAAGTTGGTTAGTTGTCAGTCAGACATTGGAATCTTTTTTTTTTAACAATTGAACCCAATATGCAGTCAATTTTAAAATTTGAGACTTGTTTCACTGCACACCTCTGTAAAATGAGGCATACATTTTCAATTTCAGTTGTTATGTAAATTGTTTTGTGGAAAGTAGCCTATGTCTTAATCATTGGAAGACATAGCCTACACCAACTTGTAATGCATAATCTGCAGGAGTAGCCTAAATAGCACAGGGGATTCTCTGACCAACATTTCACTTATCTGTCTACAAGCTACATCAGCTTGACTGCAAAAACAGCTGTAACAGGTGCAGTAGTGTTATTAGTTGCAAAAAACCCCTCACTATCTAGGCTTACAGATAAATAGATATGCCTATGGCTTCCACAGTTTTAGAAATGTAGGTATTTGACAGCATGATCACAATGTAGAACTGTTTCCACAGTACAACTGTCTTCACAATTAATTCATTTGTAAACCGTTTATTACCGCAACTAGTAGCCTAACCACCACAGTTATGTAGCCCTTGTAAAGTACTTTAAAATGATATATGTACAACATTTGAGAGAGAAAAACTCTCCGAGTTATTAAATCGAGAAGTAGGCTACTGGTGAATTTGGACATATATGCGCACCCACCGCGAGATCGCATCTCATTTTAAAATGCGTGTGCCGTTCGCTCTAATTGCTGCTGTTTGTCCTTTCGTGTTTGGGGTAACAAGGCTTCATAGTTCATCAACACCATAAGTCTAATTTAGCAACTTGTTTCCACACTTAGCAAACAATGCTCAACAGCAGTTGCAACTGACTGAACACCTTGCAGCTGAGCAGCCTTGTCGGAGCAGAAGCATTTGAAGGTGTACCGCTGAACGATTCGGACCATACCATTTGGTAAAAAGGGAGAGGGGTGAAACGACTATTTAAAAAATAATTTGTGGGAAATATTATAGAATATCACAACAATGTTCAATTTGCTTAATTGAACAAATACAATGAAATATTTCATTTCAAAAGTATTCTCAAGCCAATACTGTTTGAAGTAATACTAACAGCCCTGAAAGGGCCCCTTGTCAGTGCTGGGCCCTTAGAATCGTCCTAACCTTTCCCCCCTGTCGGCGCCCCTGGACAACGTCCCTCCGCCCCCCCCCCTGCCAAATCTCTGCCCTTCCTGTGGTAAACAGATTTATTGGCCAAGTATATCAATATATACATGTACAAGGGATTTTACACCCCCCAGTGGTATAATGTAGTATAGTGGTATGATATGAAAATAGGGTTACTTTATTTTGCCTTTTCACTTTCAAGAGTGTATCTACCTTATTTGGCACACAGGTACAACCTGTTTAATAAGACTGCATGTAATACAATGTACTTGTGCTATACTTACATTAGGCTTCTTTATCTGTCCGTTTGCCGTTGTTACTACAGGTATGTAATATAACGGGTTTGTTATAGTTGTCTCTAAAATGCTGAATTCTTTGAGGAGGCAATGGACTGGACTGAGGCCCAAGGCACCCTTGATAGTGCAGTCAATGTCCAGGTCATCCTTATGTTGGCCAACTAAGTACAGTTGTAATTACATGTACTATGTTGTACAGTTTTTCTTACACACAATTTTGCAAAGTCTTATGAAAAACACTTCATATTACACAATGGTATGCACGCCTATGTACACAAAAATACATCACGTAAATACAACACATTATTTTACATATTGTTGCACCACTGCTAGGACCATACACAGGAACAGTGATAATGTAAAGGTTAAATTCCTACCTAAATACAAATCAATAACCCAGTTTGCTTTTGAAAAACTGTATTTGATGATATTTTTTGAAGTATGACTATTTAAGGATGGATTTCCTTATTTTGTTAGAATTTCAAAAATACATAGAATACTTAAAAACAAATTGCAATTTCTCAGCCTGAATGGTAAAAATGTATGGTGTATTTTACTTGCAATTGTACTGTATGTTGTTGAACTAAATATTTGCATAGTATTCTAAAAATGAAGTGTTTCTTTGTGTTAAATTAAAAGTCCTTAAAAATGCATTGGGTCCACTAGACCCAGAAGGATCTGTGTAGCAAAAAAACAAAGGCCCTATGAGGGTTATAAAATGTATGCTACAGGTTAGGCTTATTGGCCATAATAATCCTGGTAAATGCTTTGCTAAGTCTGTATCCATATAGCACGTTCATAAAGGATTGTAACACATTCATGAAGTATTATAACTGATGAAATTAGAGTTCAGTACTGTTTACACATAATACAGTATCTCTGCTGTTTATACAGTATGTCCTCATGACTGTAATTATTAAGCATTATTTCAAACCTTCAAAACCTTAAGTGTCAAAAAAACCTTCTACTGCTTCAGTTTGATGATTGCTCATGCCACATGATGATTTATAATGAGATGAGTTACACGTGCTCAATGCAAGGCAAGTTTATTTAAATAGGCCTAGCACATTTCATACAAGGTATTTCAATGTGCTGTACAAAAATGAAAGCAAATACAGTAGGCGGTAGAAAGTAAAAGCACAATAAAGATGTAACCCCTTGGTTTTGACTGATGCTATATCTTGCAGGAATTACGGCAGACAGGTGGAATGGGTTCTCAGCGTCTGTTGTTTATTAGACTGGCAACAAACAGCACACATACAAGACAAGTTGTCATTGCGGTAGCTCTTAACTTTCAGGCTCCGCAACATCAACAGCGTAATGTACGGAAGAGCATTAGGATCAGTAGGAGATATATATTTTGCTAATCTCTGAGAAAGAAACTCAGAATTTTCGAGAAAAAAGTCGAAATTTTCGAGAAATAAAGTCGAAAGTTTTGAGAAATAAAGTCGAAAATTTAAAAGTCGAAAGTTTTGAGAAATAAAGTCGAAAGTTTTGAGAAATAAAGTCGAAAGTTTTGAGATATAAAGTCAAAAGTTTTGAGATTCAAAGTCGAAATTTTCGAGAAATGAAGTCGAAAGTTTTGAGATATAAAGTCAAAAGTTTTGAGATTCAAAGTCAAAATTTTCGAGAAAAAAGTCAGAAATATGTAGAAGGCGGGCGGAAGTGATATTTGCCGGTGGTCAGTGGACATGAATGAGATCAGTGAGAGGCTGGGAGAGGGTGACACCCGCTTCAGATGCGTCCCTGCCTTGTTATGATGCAGCTGGACAAAGTGAGAGTTTAGCCCCACACCAAGCACAAACATCGGATCCCTTGGCCAATGTTAGTGGTGGTAACAATATTTCAGGGGGTCGGATTGTTCATCGTGAAGTTAGGAGGCAAGTTAGTAGTGTGGGGAATGCCGGAGTTTATATGGGAGCACAGTGTTTTTATCGCGCTAGCCAGCTAGCTTCTATGCCTTCTGACCGTGCCTCTCCACAATCCGACAGTGACGTGGAGGCTGGAGGTTTTGACTAATGCCACTGGGGATGTTACGAGGTCATAGTGTTCATAGGAGAGTTAGGGTACAACATAGGCAGGGTGGGGAGTCGCAATGATAATGACAGTGTGCGAATTCTCTCCACTTTGCGTGCGCGCAAGGCGGACCTCGCCATGCAGCGCGCAGCAGGGTCAAAGGCGCTGTGCCACGGCATGTTTAGTTCAAGATAATGGAAATGCCGGCTTTGAGTACTTGGCAAATGAGGGTCAGTAGCCTTCCGTTTGATCAGCCAATTGGTTATCTGGGGGAAAGACAACTCGATGCACTTGATATAATACGAGGCAATGACTTTAGGGTCATTGCTGGTGGTATACACCTCCACCCACAACACATGCCCTGCATCTGTCCGTTCCCACTCAGTTCCTCCTGCACGAAGGCTATCACATTGTCCCCACACTCCCCACCTTGCCTATGTTGTACCCTAACTCTCCTATGAACACTATGACCTCGTAACATCCCCAGTGGCATTAGACAAAACCTCCAGCCTCCACCACGTTACTGTCGGATTGTGGAGAGGCACGGTCAGAAGGCATAGAAGCTAGCTGGCTAGCGCGATAAAAAACACTGTGCTCCCATAAACTCCGACATTCCCCACACTACTAACTTGCCTCCTAACTTCACGATGAACAATCCCACCCCCTGAAATATTGTTCCCACCACTAACATTGGCCAAGGGATTCGATGTTTGTGCTTGGTGTGGGGTTAAACTCTCACTTTGTCCAGCTGCATCATAACAAAGCAGGGACGCATCTGAAGCCGGTGTCTTCCTCTCCCGGCATCTCACTGGTCTCATTCATGTCCACTGACCGCCGGTGAATGTCACTTCCGCCCGCCTTCTACATATTTCTGACTTTTTTTCTCGAAAATTTTGACTTTGAATCTCAAAACTTTCGACTTTGTATCTCAAAACTTTCGACTTTATTTCTCGAAAGTTTCGACTTTTAAATTTTCGACTTTTTTCTCAGAACTTTTGACTTTATTTCTCGAAAATTCCGACTTTTTTACTCGAAAATTCTGAGTTTATTTCTCAGAGATTAGCAAAATATATATCTCCTACTGATCCTAATGCTCTTCCGTAGCATTAGGATCAGTAGGAGATATATATTCTGCTAATCTCTGACAAGAAACTCAGAATTTTTCGAGAAAAGTCGAATTTTCGAGAAATAAAGTTCGAAATTTTGAGAAATAAAGTCGAAAATTTAAAGTCGAAAGTTTCGAGAAATAAAGTCGAAAGTTTTCGAGAAATAAAGTCGAAAGTTTTGAGATATAAAGTCAAAAGTTTTGAGATTCAAAGTCGAAATTTTCGAGAAATGAAGTCGAAAGTTTTGAGATATAAAGTCAAAAGTTTTGAGATTCAAAGTCAAAATTTTCGAGAAAAAAGTCAGAAATATGTAGAAGGTGGGCGGAAGTGATATTTGCCGGCTGGTCAGTGGACATGAATGAGACCAGTGAGATGCCGGGAGAGGAAGACACCGGCTTCAGATGCGTCCCTGCCTTGTTATGATGCAGCTGGACAAAGTGAGAGTTTAACCCCACACCAAGCACAAACATCGGATCCCTTGGCCAATGTTAGTGGTGGTAACAATATTTCAGGGGGTCGGATTGTTCATCGTGAAGTTAGGAGGCAAGTTAGTAGTGTGGGGAATGCCGGAGTTTATATGGGAGCACAGTGTTTTTATCGCGCTAGCCAGCTAGCTTCTATGCCTTCTGACCGTGCCTCTCCACAATCCGACAGTAACGTGGTGGAGGCTGGAGGTTTTGTCTAATGCCACTGGGGATGTTACGAGGTCATAGTGTTCATAGGAGAGTTAGGGTACAACATAGGCAAGGTGGGGAGTCGTAATGACAATGTGATAGCCTTCGTGCAGGATGCGCTCAACTTTGAGTGCGCGAAGGCGGACCACGCCATGCAGCGCGCATGTGTTGTGGGTCGAAGGTGCTATGCCACCGGCAATGTTTAGCCTCAAGATCATGGAAATGCCGTCGTATTGAGTACTTGGCAAGTGCAGGGTCGAGTTGTCTTTCCGCCAGATCAACCAATTGGCTGATCAAACGGAAAGACTACTCGACCTGCATTTGCTATAGTACTCAAGGCAACGGCATTTAGGGCCATTATCTGGTGATACTAAACATGCCACGGCACAGCACCTATGACCCTGCATCTGTCGCGCTCGCACTGGCGAGTTCCTCCTTGCGCGCACGCAAAGTGGCGAGAATTCGCACACTGTCATTATCATTGCGACTCCCCACCCTGCCTATGTTGTACCCTAACTCTCCTATGAACACTATGACCTCGTAACATCCCCAGTGGCATTAGTCAAAACCTCCAGCCTACCACGTCACTGTCGGATTGTGGAGAGGCACGGTCAGAAGGCATAGAAGCTAGCTGGCTAGCGCGATAAAAAACACTGTGCTCCCATATAAACTCCGGCATTCCCCACACTACTAACTTGCCTCCTAACTTCACGATGAACAATCCGACCCCCTGAAATATTGTTACCACCACTAACATTGGCCAAGGGATTCGATGTTTGTGCTTGGTGTGGGGCTAAACTCTCACTTTGTCCAGCTGCATCATAACAAGGCAGGGACGCATCTGAAGCGGGTGTCACCCTCTCCCAGCCTCTCACTGATCTCATTCATGTCCACTGACCACCGGCAAATATCACTTCCGCCCGCCTTCTACATATTTCTGACTTTTTTTCTCGAAAATTTTGACTTTGAATCTCAAAACTTTTGACTTTATATCTCAAAACTTTCGACTTTATTTCTCAAAACTTTCGACTTTTAAATTTTCGACTTTATTTCTCAAAACTTTCGACTTTATTTCTCGAAAATTTCGACTTTTTTCTCGAAAATTCTGAGTTTCTTTCTCAGAGATTAGCAAAATATATATCTCCTACTGATCCTAATGCTCTTCCGTAGTTTTTAAAAGATTTTACCAGGTTGTCATTTTACTTGAAAGAAAAGAAGCGGGAAATGAAATAAAAAGACACAGTATGAACACCTTAAGTAAGGGCGGTCCTGAACATTAGGCACTGACTGCCCCTTTCGATACAAAATAACCAATAATATGCCGGGGTTTTAGAGGGAAATTACCACTCAGGCTTTCTAGTTGGGCGGGCCTTTTGGACATGAAATCTTTATAAACGATGTGATTTCACAACTACAGTATCTGTCGACTTGCATCAGTTAGGAAGACACCATGCCTGATCCAGCAAAGCCTGCGCCTAAAAAAGGCTCCAAGAAAGCCGTGACAAAGACGGCCGGTAAAGGAGGCAAGAAGCGCAAGAGGACCAGGAAGGAAAGTTATGCCATCTACGTGTACAAGGTGCTGAAGCAGGTTCACCCTGATACCGGTATCTCCTCCAAGGCAATGGGCATCATGAACTCGTTTGTGAACGACATCTTTGAGCGCATTGCCGGTGAGGCTTCCCGCCTTGCTCACTACAACAAGCGCTCCACCATCTCTTCCAGGGAGATCCAGACTGCAGTGCGTCTGCTTCTGCCCGGTGAGCTGGCCAAGCACGCCGTGTCCGAGGGTACCAAGGCTGTCACCAAGTACACCAGCTCCAAGTAAATCCGAGGTTGAACTCATTATACCACAAAGGCTCTTTTAAGAGCCCCCCCACACTTTCATGAAAAGTAATTCCAGTATTTATTTGTCAACCGGTCGGACTGAAAGTTGGATTGGCTATGATGCAGTTAATGCAATTTAAGATAAAAATCGCCATTTATATACTATTGCACTTTATAGCCATCAATCTCTGGCCTTATTAGAAATGTATGTCATGTCAAAGTATATGTACTGTATTTTATTGGTGTGCCTGCATGTACATTTGAGTCTGCATTGTTTATCGTATGTCAATTATACACATATTACACAACTAGTAGACTATTTGTACAGAATACAATAAATCTAATTCTCTTCACCTTCTTAACTCAATATTGACATGCTGATCTTGCGTAATTGGTTAAAGAGAACTACTAAAAACGTTACTTGGGTATATAAATACAGAGCTGATAGTGATAACTTTTCTCATCGCGGGGAGGTGGGCACAGGTGTGTGTGTGTGTGTTATTTATTGCACGTATGTATTGAACGTTTGGTTATGTGCAAATTCCATATCTTCAGATAGTTGGCAGTGATGGACGCGCGAAGGATGCACATATAACTCTCGTCATTTATCAATCCTCACTTCAATGAGGAGAAAATGTTAAAATTTTACTTTAATCCTACTGTAATCCTAGCCTGACAAAGCCCGACCATAGTACTGCTGTTCATCCGTATTCATGGATACGGATGAACATTCGTATTATGGGCAGGCTATGTCAGGCTACTATAATCCCACCTCTTAACATTACTGGGAAATATTGCTTGCTTGCCTTGAAATGTTGGTACGCCTGACAATATTTGTAGTTTCCATATATCTAAAGATTGTAAATTTGCACAACTTTGTTACAAAAAATATAAAATCTAACGTACTAATGTTAAGACGCTTCAAGTTGTCGGAAAATACTTTTTAAAGTGTTTGGGTGGCTCTTAAAAGAGCCTTTGAATTTAAATCCGGGTTTGGTTCACTTAAGCACGCTCTCCACGGATGCGGCGAGCCAGCTGGATGTCCTTGGGCATGATGGTGACTCTCTTGGCGTGGATGGCGCACAGGTTGGTGTCCTCAAACAGACCGACCAGGTAAGCCTCGCTAGCCTCCTGAAGGGCCATGACGGCAGAGCTCTGGAAACGCAGATCGGTCTTGAAATCCTGAGCGATTTCCCTCACCAGACGCTGGAAGGGGAGCTTGCGGATAAGCAGCTCAGTGGACTTCTGGTAACGACGGATCTCTCTCAGAGCCACGGTACCGGGCCTGTAACGGTGAGGTTTCTTTACGCCACCGGTTGCTGGTGCGCTTTTACGCGCAGCCTTGGTGGCGAGCTGCTTCCTCGGGGCTTTGCCTCCGGTGGATTTACGGGCTGTCTGCTTAGTTCTTGCCATTGTTGTAGCTTCAAATCGAAGTGTGTCTGGCGCTCCGAGGAACAGCACTATTTAAAGGCAACAATTGTCAGCCTGCCCACAGGCTACGTCATATTAATGGTCTTCGTTGATTGGACTACCAACGACTGGCGCCTAAAATTTAAACAGAAAGCCAATCCTCCATGGCCATTAAATATGGTATACATTCTCAAAATATTTTCCAATATATTCCATATGTTATAAGGAAGTCACCATGACATACTTCTGAAATGTTCTGAAGATATTTATCTGAATCAGTTACCACAATATTTAGAAGTTGGACCTATGAAAACACTGTACTATTTGCTCTAGTTAATGTGTGTATTTGGTTAGTAAAAATGCATTTCAATGCTATATCCTAATAAGTTGTTACTATAAACAGTAGGACACTTTGTTCATTAAGTAGGGAATCCAAGCGTCCTGTTACGTCCTATTTTATGTCATCGGTAGCCTACGTGATACTGAGTTCATACTTTAGGCGCACTTCTGTCGTGTGAGAATGTGCTTCATAGTGTAGTCAGTGTATGGTCAAACCATGTGGGTAAATTTAGCGGTTTTGCCAAGATTCCTTTTTGTAGTAGTCAGTCTGAGTCTATTCAGCCAGGACCAATCTTTACCTAGTTACCTATTCTTAATTGACATCTATGTCTACATAACCACCCAGCCTATACATTTACCTACATTTGAGTTTTTGCAGTAATTCAAGTTTCACCCAAACATAAGAGTGATGATAGATCAATATATAGGCTACGTTTACTGATTCCAAACACATCACATAGAATTTTTCACTCTTTTCACATTTGGGTGGCTCTTAAAAGAGCCTTTGTGTCTGGGATGATCGAGGTCAGCTTTACTTGGACTTCTCAGTCTTCTTGGGCAGAAGCACAGCCTGGATGTTTGGCAACACACCGCCCTGAGCGATGGTCACTCCGCCGAGCAATTTGTTCAACTCCTCGTCATTACGCACAGCCAGCTGCAAATGGCGGGGGATGATACGAGTCTTCTTGTTGTCGCGGGCGGCGTTACCAGCCAACTCCAAGATCTCAGCAGTCAGGTACTCGAGCACAGCTGCCAAGTAGACCGGGGCACCGGCGCCAACACGCTGGGCATAGTTGCCTTTGCGAAGCAGCCTGTGTACACGACCCACGGGGAACTGAAGCCCAGCCCGGGATGAACGAGTCTTGGCCTTAGCTCTCGCCTTGCCTCCGGTTTTGCCTCTTCCGCTCATTTTCCTGCTGTGATAGTAACTATCAAGTGGTGATGGTAGGCTAAAGAATGTCTTATTATGCAACAGCGATGGGGTTACTCCGAACCTCAATGGCTAAGGTGAAACTGAGGAGAGCCAATCAACATCCAGCCCGCTTCGAGACGTCCTGGTCATTTGCATTTGGCGCCAGTTTTGCTTTGTCAAATTCCAGATTTCAAATAACCTAACTAAAAATATTCAGTAAAGACACTACCATCAAATGTAGCGTAGCTGCACCGAAGCATATGTGGCATTCTGTGTAGATTGAAGTTGAGTGCTTATGCGGTAAATGTTTAATCCCATGAGAATTACCAGGTAGCAGTTCATATTGGCTACTGTAACCAAATGAAGTGATTGTGTGGAAAACGGTTTGCTGTTTTTGTAATGTACTTGGTATAATATACTGTAACAATGTAAAACAGTATTGCGAGTGTCTTGTGAGAACGCCAAAAAAAGACTTATCTTTCTAGAGTAAATTCTATCAGAATTTAGCCCACTTATGAACTATTGATATTCAAGTTGATATAATCATTGATCCAGTCAAGTCACGTTTCAACCATGTACTGTATAGTGAAACGAAATACGATTTCTCCATGGATCAAATAGCCTAGTTTAGTTTAAAAGTATGAGACATTCAAAAAGGAATAGAGTATGTAAGGAAAGCATCACTCATAACATTATATAGCTTATACAAAACGTACACTTAAGAGTAGTACTTGAGATAGTACTACTCTTAAGTGTACTTAAGAGAAGTACTTGAGATAGTGTCTACAATTTCCTATTTCAACCTGAAAGCTACTGATATATTGCCTCTGGTACAAGCGTCTCCTCCGTGGTGGAAGATGCGCCTATACGCCGCTTTCCAGCACAATAGACGCATGTTGAAATAACATACAGAAAATATTGATTAATAAATTAAGTGTATTTCTTATGTATGTGACCAACTCTATTGAATCTTATAGACGATTATAATAAATGGAATGTATGCATTTGAAGATGTTGTGGGTGGCTCTTAAAAGAGCCTTTGGATAATCAAAGAACGAGCGAAACTTTTACTTCTTCTTGGGCGCAGCCTTTTTGGGCTTAGCTGCTTTAGGCTTGGCCGCCTTGGGCTTTGCTGCCTTTGCTTTCTTAGGGCTCTTTGCTGCCTTCTTGGGTGCCGCAGGTTTCTTTGCCTTCTTTGGGCTCTTTGCTGCCTTCTTAGGAGTGGCGGGCTTCTTGGCTGCCTTCTTAGGGGACTTCTTAGCGGCAGCAGGTTTCTTAGCTGCAGCCTTCTTGGGCTTCTTGGCCGCGGCAGGTTTCTTTGCTGCTGGCTTTTTGGCTACTGCCTTCTTGGCGGGCTTCTTCTTGGGCTCTGCCTGCTTCTTGTTCAGCTTGAAAGAGCCAGAGGCGCCAGTTCCCTTGGTCTGGACCAAAGTTCCCTTTGTTACCAGACTCTTAATGGCCAGCTTGACACGAGCGTTGTTCTTTTCAACATCGTAGCCACCAGCAGCCAGAGCTTTCTTCAGAGCAGCGAGAGAAACCCCTTTTCTATCCTTAGATGCGGAAATCGCCTTAACGACGAGCTCTCCTACACTTGGACCGGTCTTTTTGGCTCGGGGTGCCTTCTTCTTTGCGGCCTTGACAGGCGCGGCGGCTGGAGCTTCTTCTGCCATATCGTTTAGGTTCAGAATAGTTCACACTCTACTGAATGAATGAACGTAAGGAATGACTGGGCGGTACTTAATGTTGCCATGAGAACCTTTACGACTCAAGCCACTGAAAGCTATCCTTGGCTGTCTGTGGCGATGAGAGGAATTGTGTTTTCACCACGCACGTTATGATTAAAAAATCAAATGTAATGCGATGTTTTTGAACAAAAAACCTGTGTGTTGTAGAGAGAAAAGACTGTACTTTACACAAAACACTTTCAAAGTCGTTGTTCTTCATCTTTTTTGTAGTATTGTGGGAACAGTGGAAGTCCTTTCAGAGATATTGCAGTGAGTCTTGGTTTTCGGAGAAAAACATACTGTAAAATACAATCACATCGCCCTATAAATTAGCAATCGCAGTACACAGGTAGAGATATAGGACCCAACAATCCGCAAAAGTAGCGACATTGTAGATTGTGCTCGTCTGTAATTCACTGATCGCACCTATTTGAGCACCGCAAAACACAACTCACTAACCAATGAGACATTCACAAAGTCTAAGTCTGATAGTCAATCATGTTTTTTGAAGGTTAATACTTGAACCCAGTATTCATGAAGTATTATAATGCATTAACAAAGGGTTATTATTCATTCAAAAATATTTATAACTACTGAAATTAGAATTCACAACTGCATATTATTTTGTCATTCCTGCCTACTCAGAAGGCATTATGTTATAAGCCTTTATGTAAAACAAAACCTTTACAACTTAAAGTGACAGAAAGCATTATAAGCTTCTTTTGACTTTTGATAGGGAAACAGTGTACTCAGTGTCTGTAATGGTGCCTCATTTATTTCATTGAGTATCTGTTTATCTTACTTTATGTTACCTGAAGTTACAGAATTGTCTTTAAGTGTCCAGAATGTGAGAGAAATTGGTTCCTGCATAGTAGGAGAGAGCTGCTTCCCCACATTTTGTTTTGAGAAAGGGTTTTTCCAGCAAATTGTTATTCAGTGACCTGAGAGACCTGAGTGGCATGTATTGCAGACAGTGCCAGGGTCCATTCATGCCATTTACTGATTTCAACACCAGTAGCAATGCTTTGAACTTGTAATAATTTCATGTCTTTATTGTGCTTTTACTTTCTACCATCTACTGTATTTTATTTTTGTACAGGACATTGAAATGCCTTCATGTACAGAGGTGGAAAGTAACTAATTACATTGAGTAATTCGTAATTTTTTTAAATGGGTAATTTTACTTTTACTTGAGTATATTTTGAGGCAAGTATTGTACTTTGTACTTCACTACTTTTTTGAAACCTCCCTGATTACTGAATAAAAAATCAATGTGGGGGAAAAAAAAAACATTTGGCTTGAACCGAAAGTTAATACTGAGTATTTACTGTACCTTAAATCTGACCCTGCTTCTCGTGAATGTTGACAATAGCCAAGCAACCTGTGGAAGAGATCAATTCAAAAACAAAGGAAATCCTTGGCCATATCTTACCCAATGGATGTTGTCAGCCAATATAATCATTGCTTCAGTCCAGGTCAATTTGAGTCTAGCCAGGGTTAGCCCCGAATACCATATGTCAAATCTCAAAGCTTGTCGACCATTTTATTCTAGCATTCTTAAGATGCCGAAATTAACAAATCACGCCATAAGATGTGAGCTGGCTGGGCTGATCACTGTCACTGATATCTGGATCGGTTGCCTAGTCAGAATTAAATAAAAGTTTGATACCTAACCTACAACTCCTAGGCATTAATACAATTGTTATCTTAAAAAAAAAAAAAAACTCATGAGTTGTGATTGGCATGTAGGCCAATGTAAGTGCTCTCTCAGTCATGCCATGCAGTAGGTGTTGCATTACATGTAAATAACACTGGTGTATTATACTGTAGACAGGCAGGTAATGTACATACACATTTGTTTTTTAGAAATGTGAGAAGGGGGGCTTTATACAGCCACTACCTTTGGATATTACTGTAATGTATTTGACCAATTACCAAACATTAATAAATAAATTAATTATTTACAACAAGTTTGATCGTGGTTGCTGAGCAAGTGGTTTATGAATTATTGTTTTTTTTTTTTTTTTAGAATACTCTGCAAATGTTTACTTCAACAATATACAGTACAATTGCAAGTAAAATAAACCATACCTTTTTTTTAAACCATACCTTTTTTAAACCATACCTTTTTAGAAATTGCAATTGTCTTTAAAGGTGACATAGAATGGATTAATTGAGTATTGTGCCTGTTTTCTTCTCTGATGTTAAAATACAATATGTCATGTATGTCTTGTCATCAATGTGTACCAAAAACTGTGTTGTTGCACAACATAGTACATGTAACAACTGTGCTTAGTTGGCCAATGTAAGAATGTCCTGGACATTGACTGCACTATCAAGGGTGCCTTAGGCCTCAGTCCAGTCCATTGCCTCCTCAAAGAATTCAGCATTTTAGAGACAACTATAACAAACCCTTTATATTACATATCTGTAGTAATAATGGCAAATGGACAGACAAAAATGCATAATGTAAGTATAGCACAAGTACATTGTATTACATGCAGTGTTATTAAACAGGTTGTACCTGTGTACCAAATAAGGTAGATACACTCTCGAAAGTGAAAAGGCAAAATAAAGTGTTTTCATATCATACCACTATACTACATTATACCACTGGGGGGTGTAAAATCCCTTGTACATGTATATATTGATATACTTGGCCAATAAATCTGTTTCTCATTTTAGATTCTGAAACTGTCCTGTTGATGTCGCACGCTTGCCATTCACAAAAAGTAGGGAAGGAGGGAGAGTGAGAAGGGCGTGTTGTGTAGTCTTCGTAAACGTCGTCTTCACTCAGATAAGTAAGAGAACTACGGTACAGCGAGATACATTTCTTAGAGAATTCATCTCAGAAGAAAAACTAAACATGTCTGGAAGAGGCAAAGGAGGAAAAGGACTTGGTAAGGGAGGCGCCAAGCGTCACCGCAAAGTTCTCCGTGATAACATCCAGGGCATTACCAAGCCCGCTATCCGCCGCCTGGCTCGCCGTGGTGGTGTGAAGCGTATTTCTGGTCTGATCTACGAAGAGACCCGTGGTGTGTTGAAGGTGTTCCTCGAGAACGTGATCCGTGATGCCGTCACTTACACTGAACACGCCAAGAGAAAAACCGTGACCGCCATGGATGTCGTCTACGCTCTGAAACGCCAGGGTCGCACTCTGTACGGCTTTGGTGGTTAAATCTTTCTCCATTCTTGAAAATTCCCAAAGGCTCTTTTAAGAGCCGCCCAATTTCTTATAAAAAGCTATCTTTCAAGTTTTGTGTAAATTTTCTTCTGTGAAACACTCGGCATGAAGTGCTTCCTGACCAGAGTAGGCTATTTGACCAATTTTATAGGATCCTGGAATTTTGCTGTGAGAATAATACAACTGTGCGTAACGATGAACTTGATAATATAGTGTATTGTATTCACAATACACTTAAAATGGATAATATTCGCTGGATATAAGTAAAACACTGGTAGAGGAACATACTAGGGGTCTGCGAGTATCTATAGGTCATGGAAAAGAAAGGTAATGGACTATTGGTCATGACAAAGCATGTCAATGTTTTGCGCACTGTACGGTAAAATAAATCAATTTATTTGGAAATTACACATTAAAAAGAACAGCGATCTGTATTTTATATATATGGGCAATTCCAGCGTTATGGACGTGACATTTTCGTGCATTATTGATGAACCAAAGGCCAGATAACCTCCCAAACCTAGCAGTATTTCACAATTTTTTTTCATATTCTTCTGCAAACTCCATTGGCTGAATACAGGCAAACTGAGAAAAAAATAATATCATGATTTGCATCATAAGAATATGAGCCTTTCAATTTGCGTTATGGACGTGACGAAAAACGGACAAACTTTTGAGAGAACGTAGTTTTTGCTGTGAAGTGTGTGAAATTTCTAGAGAAATGTAAATATTACTACATTCATACCAAACAGGACACCTCAGTAAAGACGAGAAAGACTTAATTTCAAATGTAAATGTAAAAAAAAGTTTGTTTTCATTGGGAGACATGGCGTTTTTATATGGATTGACGTTATGGACGTGACGTCTGGAAAAACCCTCCAAAACGATACAAAACAATTGTGAACGGTGGATTTTAACCTGTAACAAGAGAAATAGTAATATAACAATGAAAAATAACTGATAGCATTGCAGCTTTGTGTGTGTTATCACTCCACTTATGCCCATTATAAGCCCCTCCATAGACTTACATTATAGCTGAATAGGGTAAAAATTTTAACAAACAGATATCCTTTCAGAAACTTGCATCAGTTGAATATTTACATCGAGACAATACTTTTTTGTATTGGAAGTTTTCTGAAAGAATTTGTATGTCCATGTAGGTGAGACTTAAAGTTTATAAGGTGAGGTTTACTTTTATCGATGGAATATGTCCATATATATATATATATATATATATATATATATATGAACGAACATGGTAAATACTGCGTCTTGTTGTTTTTTTGTGCATGGTTTTATGACATAAACTTTGCATCTGGGTGCAGATTTTTCTGTCTTAATAAAGTGTACGACAAATCCTTAAGAAAGCCAAACGAAACCGCACGATCCGTGACACTAAATGACTAGAACTAGAAATGACTAGAAACTCTCCAACAATGAAGGCAGACAATGTAAAAAAAAACGAATCAATTCATCAATCATGAGTATTTAATAGCAAACAGTGAAGCTATTTTTGAAAAGATTTTACCTGATTGTGATTTTATCTCAAAGAAAAGAAGCGGGAAATGAAACAAAAAGCACAGTATGAACAGCTGAATTAAGGGCGGTAAAGAACATTGGGCACTGACCGCCCCTTTCGATACAACCAATCGAACCAATCATATGCGGGCGTTTTGGAGGGAAATGACCACTCAGGCTTTCTAGTTGGGCGGGCCTTTTGGACATGAAATCTTTATATACGATGTGATTTCACAACCACGTTATCTGTCGACTTGCATCTGCTGAGAAGACACCATGCCTGAGCCAGCAAAGCCAGCGCCTAAGAAAGGCTCCAAGAAAGCCGTGACAAAGTCGGCCGGTAAAGGAGGCAAGAAGCGCAAGAGGACCAGGAAGGAGAGCTATGCCATCTACGTGTACAAGGTGCTGAAGCAGGTTCACCCTGATACCGGTATCTCCTCCAAGGCAATGGGCATCATGAACTCGTTTGTGAACGACATCTTCGAGCGCATTGCCGGTGAGGCTTCCCGCCTGGCGCACTACAACAAGCGCTCCACCATCTCTTCCAGGGAGATCCAGACTGCAGTGCGTCTGCTTCTGCCCGGTGAGCTGGCCAAGCACGCCGTGTCCGAGGGAACCAAGGCTGTCACCAAGTACACCAGCTCCAAGTAAATCCGAAATTGAATCCATCTTAACCCAAAGGCTCTTTTAAGAGCCACCCACATTTTCATAAAACATTTTCATTTCATAAATCAGTACACTTAAGCAGTCGATTATTGGAGTAGTATGTGAACATGGCCACTAAAGACTTGCTTGTGCTTGGTCATAGGAAGTAATCTAAAAATACTTGTAATTTTTCTGAAAGTATTTGTCTGAATCAGTACCCACAATGGGTAGACGATGGACCTATAAAACACTGTATAACTCGCACTTCTTAATGTGTGTATTTCTATGGCTAGTGAAAACGTGTCCTCTTTCGAACCTATGTTCAAGGACGCAGGAGACTCACATGAGTCTAAATAAGGTATTATAGTAGGATACTGTGTTAATTCAGTAGGAAATCCAAGCACCCTATTTTTTATGCCCAATACCTAATTTACACTCAAAAAAACAAACGAGAAAAAGAAAGAGTTACAAGTGTGTGATAGTTACTATAGTGTAATATACTGCAAAGATTTGCATGAATTTAATTCATTTTTTGGGCCTACTTCTGTCCTGTGATAGTGTACTTTAGAGTAGGAATTAATGTATGGTTCAAAAGTGTGGTAGTTAGCGGGCTTTGCAAAGTTATCTTTCTGTACTAGTCAATCCGTGGACCCACTGTCATATATATCCATATCTACAAGACTGCGCATAACCTATACAAATTTTCACGTTAAATTAAGTTTCATTTAACCGTTTTGAGTTATGATGGACCAATACACAACTAAATGTTTCTACAAACATTGCATGAAATCTTTCACTTTTTTCACATTTGGGTGGCTCTTAAAAGAGCCTTTGTGTTTAGTATAATCGAGGTCAGCTTTACTTGGACTTCTCAGTCTTCTTGGGCAGAAGCACAGCCTGGATGTTTGGCAACACACCACCCTGAGCGATGGTCACTCCACCGAGCAATTTGTTCAACTCCTCGTCATTACGCACAGCCAGCTGCAGGTGGCGGGGGATGATACGGGTCTTCTTGTTATCGCGGGCAGCGTTGCCAGCCAACTCCAAGATCTCAGCAGTCAGGTACTCGAGCACAGCTGCCAAGTAGACCGGGGCACCGGCGCCAACACGCTGGGCATAGTTGCCTTTGCGAAGCAGCCTGTGCACACGACCCACGGGGAACTGAAGCCCAGCGCGGGATGAACGAGTCTTGGCCTTGGCTCTCGCCTTGCCTCCAGTTTTGCCTCTTCCGCTCATTTTCTTGTTCTGATAGTAAGAATCAAGTGGAGAAGACAAGGCAGCAAATGTCTTATTATCCCACAGCAAAAGGGTTACTCCGAACCCCAATGGCTAAGGTTAAACAGCGGAGAGCCAATCAATATCCAGCCCGCTTCGAGACGTCCTAGTCATTTGCATTTGGCGCCAGTTTTGCTTTGTCAAATTCCAGATTTCAAATAACCTAACTAAAAGTATCCAGTAAAGACACTACCATCAAATGTAACGTAGCTGTACCGAAGCATATGTGGCATTCTGTGTAGATTCAAGTTGAGTGCTTATGCGGTAAATGTTTCATCCCTTGAGAATTACCAGGTAGCAGTTAATATTGGCTACTGTAACCAAATGAAGTGATTGTGTGGAAAACGGCTTGCTGTTTTTTTTTTTTCATTTACTTGGTATAATATACTGTAACAATACAAACCAGTATTGCGAGTGTCATGTGAGAATGCTAAAAAAAAGATGTATCTTTCCAGAGTAAATAGAAGCTTATTGTGCGTAATACTATATCAGAATGTAGCCCACTTAATATGAACTATTGACATTTCAAGTTGATATAATCATTGATCCAGTCAAGTCATGTTTCGACCATATGTACTGTATAGTGAAACGAAATACTGATTCTCCATGGATCAAATAGCCTAGTGTTACTTTTAAACTATAACACATTCAAAACAAGGCATAGTGTATGCAAGGTAAACATCGCTCATAAAAAATATATATATAACCTATGTATAAAAAGTGCACCAATGTAAAGTACTGTCTTTCACTTTCTATTTCGATTACTAGCCTACTGATAAATTGCCTCCAGAACAAGCCTCTTTCCCGTTTGCTCCTATATGCCATACTGATGAAAGTATGTAAGTATGAAAGTACCTTACGGAAAGTATTGAGTCACCTAATGATAGGAATTAATGACATTGCTTGCAGACTTGTAATAAATGGAATGTATGCATTCAAAGATCTTGTGGGTGGCTCTTAAAAGAGCCTTTGGATAATCAAAGAACGAGCGAAACGTTTACTTCTTCTTGGGCGCAGCCTTTTTGGGCTTGGCTGCTTTAGGCTTGGCCGCCTTGGGCTTTGCTGCCTTTGCTTTCTTGGGGCTCTTTGCTGCCTTCTTGGGTGCTGCAGGTTTCTTCGCCTTCTTAGGGCTCTTTGCTGCCTTCTTAGGAGTGGCGGGCTTCTTGGCTGCCTTCTTAGGGGACTTCTTAGCGGCAGCAGGTTTCTTGGCTGCAGCCTTCTTGGGCTTCTTGGCCGCGGCAGGTTTCTTTGCTGCTGGCTTTTTGGCTACTGCCTTCTTGGCGGGCTTCTTCTTGGGCTCTGCCTGCTTCTTGTTCAGCTTGAACGAGCCGGAGGCGCCAGTTCCCTTGGTCTGGACCAAAGTTCCCTTTGTTACCAGACTCTTAATGGCCAGCTTGACACGAGCGTTGTTCTTTTCCACATCGTAGCCACCAGCAGCCAGAGCTTTCTTCAGAGCAGCGAGAGAAACACCTTTCCTATCCTTGGATGCGGAAATCGCCTTAACGACGAGCTCTCCGACACTTGGACCGGTCTTTTTGGGTCGAGGTGCCTTCTTCTTGGTGGCCTTGACGGGCGCGGCGGCTGGAGCTTCTTCTGCCATATCGTTTAGGTTCAGAGTACAGTTCACGCTCTACTGAATGAATGAACATACGGAATGACTGGGCGGTACTTAATGTTGCCATGAGAACCTTTACGACTCAAGCCACTGAAAGCTCTCCTTGGCTGTCTGTGGCGATGAGAGGAATTGTGTTTTCACCACGCACGTTATGATTAAAAAATCAAATGTAATGCGATGTTTTTGAACAAAAACCTGTGTGTTGTAGAGAGAAACGACTGTACTTTACACAAAACACTTTCAAAGTCGTTGTTCTCCTTCATCTCTATTGTAGTGTAGTGGGAACAGTGGAAGTCCTTTCAGAGATATTGCAGTGAGTCTTGGTTTTCGGAGAAAAACATATTGTAAAATACAATCACATCGCCCTATAGATTAGCAATCACAGTACACAGGTAGAGATATAGGACCCAACAATCCGCAAAAGAAGCGACAGTGTAGATTATGTGCGTCTGTATTTCACTGATCGAACCTATTTGAGCACCGCAAAACACAACTCACTAACCAATGAGACATTCACAAAGTCTAAGTCTGATTGTCAATCATGTTTTTTGAAGGTTAACACTTTTTATGAATCCAGTATTCATGAAGTATTATAATGCATTATTAAAGGATTATAATTCATTCAAAAATATTTATAACTACTGAAATTAGAATCCATAACTGCTTACTATTTTGTCATTCCTGCCTACTCAGAAGGCATTTGTTATAAGCCTTTATGTAAAGCCAAACCTTCACAACTTAAAGTAACAGAAAGCATTATAAGCTTATTTTGACTTTTGATAGGGAAACAGTGTCCTCAGTGTCTGTAATGGTGCCTCATTTATTTCATTGAGTATCTGTTTATCTTACATTATGTTACCTGAAGTTACAGAATTGTCTTTAAGTGTCCAGAATGTGAGAGAAGTTGGTTCCAAAGTTGCACTGCATAGTAGGAGAGAGCTGCTTCACCACATTTTGTTTTCAGAAAGGTTTTTTTCTAGCAAATTGTTATTCAGTGACCTGAGAGACCTGAGTGACATCTATTGCAGACAGTGACAGGGTCCATTCATGCCATTTACTGATTTCAACACCAGTAGCAATGCTTTGAACTTGTAATAATTTAATGTCTTTATTGTGCTTTTACTTTCTACCATCTACTGTATTTGCTTTTATTTTTGTACAGCACATTGAAATGCCTTCATGTACAGAGGTGGAAAGTAACTAATTACATTTACTCAAGTTACTGTAATTAAGTAGCTTTTTTGAGTAATTCGTAATTTTTTAAATAGGTAATTTTACTTTTACTTGAGTATATTTTGAGGCAAGTATTGTACTTTGTACTTCACTTATTACTGAATAAAAAATCAATGTGGGGGAAAAAACTGAAAGTTAATACTGAGTATTTACTGTACCTTAAATCTGGCCCTGCTTCTCATAAATGTTGACAATAGCCAAGCAACCTGTGGAAGAGATCAATTCAAAAACAAAGGAAATCCTTGGCCATGTCTTACCCAATGGATGTTGTCAGCCAATCATTGCTTCAGTCCAGGTCAATTTGAGTCCAGGTCAATTTTAGCCCTGAATACCATATGTAAAATCTCAAAGCTTGTCGACCATTTTATTCTAGCATTCTTAAGATGCCGAAATTAACAAATCACGCCATAAGATGTGAGCTGGCTGGGCTGATCACTGTCACTGATATCTGGATCAGATCACCTAGTCAGAATTAAATAAAAGTTTGATACCTAACCTACAACTCCTAGGCATTAATACAATTGTTATCTTAAAAAAAAAAAAAAAAAACTCATGAGTTGTGATTGGCATGTAGGCCAATGTAAGTGCTCTCTCAGTCATGCCATGCAGTAGGTGTTGCATTACT
Organism: Sardinella longiceps; assembly: GCA_027497455.2. Taxonomy (NCBI): domain Eukaryota; kingdom Metazoa; phylum Chordata; class Actinopteri; order Clupeiformes; family Clupeidae; genus Sardinella; species Sardinella longiceps. The sequence continues at coordinate 8,961,049 of JAODXP020000033.1, read as the reverse complement.
TGTAAATAACACTGGTGTATTACACTGTAGACAGGCAGGTAATGTACATACACATTTGTTTTTTAGAAATGTGAGAAGGGGGGCTTTATACAGCCACTACCTTTGGATTTTACTGTAATGTATTTGACCAATTACCAAACATTAATAAATAAATTAATTATTTACAACAAGTTTGATCGTGGTTGCTGAGCAGGTGGTTTATGAATTATTGGGGTTGCTAAAGAAACCAAGCAACAGCCTAGCACTGCTTTTGATTATGATTTCAATATATATATATATATATATATATATATATATATATATATATATATATATATATATATATATAGGCCTATATCAAATAATTAATAGTAACTAAGTAAATTTTAAATTAAGTAATTTTTACGTTTACCGGAGTAGATTTTTTGTTGGTTACTTTTACTTTTACTTGAGTAGAATTTAAGTAAAGTTAATATACTTTTAGTTACAATTTTTCGGTACTTTTCCCACCTCTGTTGATGTAAATGTGCTATTTAAATAAACTTGCCTTGCATTGAGCACTTGAGACTCATGACATAATAAATCATTAGGCGTTTCTAAAAGTCGAGGAAGCATGCTTGGAAGGCTGCTTTTTCGAGCATTCCACGTCATTATCAGTGTTTTCCACGAATTTTTGAAATTCTAACAAAATAAGGAAATCCATCCTTAAATAGTCATACTTGAAAAAATATCATCAAATACAGTTTTTCAAAAGCAAACTGGGTTATTTATTTGAAATTAGGTAGGAATTTACATTATCACTGTTCCTGTGTATGGTCCTAGCAGTGGTGCAACAATGTGTAATATAATGTGTTGTATTTGCGTGATGTATTTTTGTGTACATAGGCCTGCATACCATTGTGTAATATGAAGTGTTTTTCATAAGACTTTGCAAAATTGTCCATTGCCTCCTATAGGGAAAAGTATTAGTACTCACATACATATGTCATGTATGTCATGTCATGAATGTGTGTCAAAAACTGTGTTGTTACAAAACATAGTAGATGTAATAACAACTGTGCTTAGTTGGCCAACATAAGGATGACCTGGACATTGACTGCACTATCAAGGGTGCCTTGGGCATCAGTCCAGTCCATTGCCTCCTCAAAGAATTCAGCATTTCAGAGACAACTATAACAAAGCCTTTATATTACATAGTAATAACAACGGCATATGGATAGACAAAAATGCATAATGTAAGTATAGCACAAGTACAATGTATTACATGCAGTCTTATTAAACAGGTTGTACCTGTGTACCAAATAAGGTAGATACACTCTTGAAAGTGAAAAGGCAAAATAAAGTGACCCTATTTTCATATCATACCACTGTACTACATTATACCACAGGAGGGGCAGAGATTTGGGGGGTGGACGTTTGTCATTCACAAAAAGGAGGGAAGGAGGGAGAGTGGAAGGGGCGTGTTATGTAGTCTTCGTAAACGTCGTCTTCGCGGACATAAGAAGGAGGACTTTGCTACAGATTGCTACTTTTCTTAGAGAACATATCTCAGAAGAAAGACTAAACATGTCTGGTAGAGGCAAAGGAGGAAAAGGACTTGGTAAGGGAGGCGCCAAGCGTCACCGAAAAGTTCTCCGTGATAATATCCAGGGCATCACTAAGCCCGCTATCCGCCGCCTGGCTCGCCGTGGTGGTGTGAAGCGTATCTCTGGTCTGATCTACGAAGAGACCCGTGGTGTGTTGAAGGTGTTCCTCGAGAACGTGATCCGTGATGCCGTCACCTACACCGAGCACGCCAAGAGAAAGACCGTGACTGCAATGGATGTCGTCTATGCTCTGAAACGCCAGGGTCGTACTCTGTACGGCTTTGGAGGTTAAATACGAACTGCATTATTGAAAATTCCCAAAGGCTCTTTTAAGAGCCACCCAATTCCTTATGAAAAAGCGCTGTTTCATGTTTTGTGCATCGACTTGTTTACTTATCTGAAAAATACAAGTGGTTTCTGGACCAGAGTGAAATTTATTTAATATTAACTAGAAAAGCGTTCGAAGATTGCAGACCTCCGCCAAGTCAATGTGATTAAAGATGGTATTCTGGATCACCGATCACCACCAAAATCGAATCAGTTCTTCCCAGTGCACACTTTGTCCGAATATTTCAAGTTGGTCCGATATTGTTTTGCATTCACAATAAACTCAAAACAGTCGATAATACTCACATGATATCACATCGAGGAACATAATATGAGCTAGACGGCGCGCAATAGACAAAAGTAGACCATTGGTCATATCCAAGTATGTGAATGTTTTGCCCATTGCACAATTGGAAAGACGCAATCTTCTTATTTATTTATTTATTTTTTGTGTGAAAAAAAGATTAAAAAGAGCACCAATCTGTACTCATATAACTGAATTCATTTCGCACAGACTGCAACTACCCAATTATGCAGTGTTTACATGGATATCTGACTTGTTTTTAAGCATTTTTTAAGGGATGGAAATTTGCATCTGATAACAACAATTCAATAATTAAAAAATAAAGTGGGCTATGTCAGATCCTAAAGAAGCCAAAAGAAACAAGATGCTCCGTGACACTACTTTCTTTGTGCTGAAAAGGCTAGAATCTCTCCAACAATGATGGCACACAGGTCATATCCCCTCTGGTCGTGAAAATCAATCAATTAATCAGTCATGAGTATTAAATAGCAAATCGTGAAGCTATTTTTGATTTTTTTTTTTACCTGATTGTCATTTTATCTCAAAGAAAAAAAGCGGGAAATGAAACAAAAAGCACATTAGGAACAGCTGAATTAAGGACGGTAAAGAACATTGTGTACTGACCGCCCCTTTCGATACAAAATAACCAATCATATGCGGGCGTTTTGGAGGGAAATGATCACTCAGGCTTTCTAGTTGGGCGGGCCTTTTGGACATGAAATCTTTATATACGATGTGATTTCACAGCTACGTTATCTGTCGACTTGCATCTGTTGAGAAGACACCATGCCTGAGCCAGCAAAGCCAGCGCCTAAGAAAGGCTCCAAGAAAGCCGTGACCAAGTCGGCCGGTAAAGGAGGCAAGAAGCGCAAGAGGACCAGGAAGGAGAGCTATGCCATCTACGTGTACAAGGTGCTGAAGCAGGTTCACCCTGATACCGGTATCTCCTCCAAGGCAATGGGCATCATGAACTCGTTTGTGAACGACATCTTCGAGCGCATTGCCGGTGAGGCTTCCCGCCTGGCGCATTACAACAAGCGCTCCACCATCTCTTCCAGGGAGATCCAGACTGCAGTGCGTCTGCTTCTGCCCGGTGAGCTGGCCAAGCACGCCGTGTCCGAGGGAACCAAGGCTGTCACCAAGTACACCAGCTCCAAGTAAATCCGAAATTGAACCCATCTTAACCCAAAGGCTCTTTTAAGAGCCACCCACATTTTCATAAAGAGGAATTCCAGTGCTTAATTGCCACTAATGACAGCTAGTAACCGTACTAGCTGTAATGTAGTTAACGAAACTTTATATCAAAGCCTGTGTAGTATAGTTTGTTTGGGGGATTTTACATTTATCACGTGTCTAACATGTAATGACTGGTGTTCAGACACTATCCAGACATTGAGTTACTAGGGCTGATTTGAAAGGTGCTGGTACTAGCCATGACAATGGCTCATGTGTGGAAAACATCATGCTGCTGCTTTTGGCTCAAAGTGAATGGACTCTGTATACCTACTCGGTATTTATATTACCTCCCATTTATAACAGTCATCCACCTCTTGGCTTATTTGTCCATTATTTTGTGTTTTGGAGTCTTTATTGTATATTATATTCCTATATTATGTCTACTTTTTGTACAGGATGTGTATTAGTATGAGGCGTTATTAGGCCTACATGTGTTAATTGTTCAGAATTTAAGACAGAATACTACGTTAGAGAGCCAACACCCCGGATGTGAAATTCCTTGTATGTGTTAAACTAGGCCAATTAAACCTCATTCTGATCACCTAATTCCAATTTGATAAAATGACAAACTTGCACAAATGGTGAAGTAAAATACTAGAAAAATGATACTTAATTATATAGTATTTATATCTTTGTCACAGCTAGGATTATGACCAGAATCAGCATACTGCTGCAACAATATCTCGTGTTTGCGGAAAGTGCTTTTTAAAAAAGGTTTGGTTGGCTCTTAAAAGAGCCTTTGTATTTCATATCCGGGTTTGGTTCACTTAAGCACGCTCTCCACGGATGCGGCGAGCCAGCTGGATGTCCTTGGGCATAATGGTGACTCTCTTGGCGTGGATGGCGCACAGGTTGGTGTCCTCAAACAGACCGACCAGGTAAGCCTCGCTAGCCTCCTGAAGAGCCATGACGGCAGAACTCTGGAAACGCAGATCGGTCTTGAAGTCCTGAGCGATTTCCCTCACCAGACGCTGGAAGGGCAGCTTGCGGATAAGCAGCTCAGTGGACTTCTGGTAACGACGGATCTCTCTCAGAGCCACGGTACCGGGCCTGTAACGGTGAGGCTTCTTCACGCCGCCAGTTGCTGGTGCGCTTTTACGCGCAGCCTTGGTGGCGAGCTGCTTCCTCGGGGCTTTGCCTCCGGTGGATTTACGGGCTGTCTGCTTCGTTCTTGCCATTGTTGCTTCAAATCGAAGTGTGTCTGGTGTCCAGAGGAACAGCACTATTTAAGGACAACAACTGTCGGCCTGCCTACAGCCTACGTCATATTAATGGTCTTCGTTGATTGGACTGCTAACGATTGGCGCCTAAAATTTAAACACAAAGCCAATCCCCCATGGCCATTAAATATGGTTTACATTTTAAATGTTTTCCCATATATTTCACATCTCATAAATCAGTACACTGAAGCGGCCGATTATTGGAGTCGTATGTGATCATGGCGACTAAAGACTTGCTTGTGCTTGGTCATAGGAAGTCATCTCAAAATACTTGTAACTTTTCTGAAAGTATTTGTCTGAATCAGTACCCACAATAAGTAGAAGATGGACCTGTAAAACACTGTAGAAGTCGCTCTTCTTAACGTGTGAATTTATTTGGCTAGTGAAAATGTGTCCTCTTTCGTTCAAGGACGCAGGAGACTTTCTC
>JAODXP020000033.1:8932654-8955870 GCA_027497455.2 Sardinella longiceps | reverse complement strand
GCAGCATCAGCATCAGCAGCAGCAGTAGACCCCATTTGTAACCCAGCAAACATCCTAGACAGAACAGGAAGAGGTCAGTAGTAAAAATAATGGCACACAGTACCGCCTTTCAGGCCAAAACCTACTGCCCCAAACACACACACACTCACTCACTCTCTCTCTCTCACACACACACACACACACACACACACACACACACACACACACACACACACACACACACACACACACACACACACACACACACACACACACACAGGGTCAGACCACAGTTTACCCACACTTAGTTTAGCCTCTCTGACCAGACCGGGGCTAGTTGACAGAGAGAGAGTGGGTCAAGCCAGAGCTGGGCTGAAACTGAAGTGAATGTGGAACGGCCCAGGCCCAATTCAGAACCAGTATCTACAGCTAGACTGTGTGTGTGTGTGTGTGTGTGTGTGTGTGTGTGTGTGTGTGTGTGTGTGTGTGCGTGTGTCAATGCGCGACCTGCTTGTGTCCCATTCCCCATATTGTGGTGGTTGGGATGGAGGGTAGAATCTGCCAGAAAGGAGAGGAAAGGGAAAGAGGAGAGGAAGCATTGAATGAAAGAGCTCAAGGAAATTTCATTTGGACAGTGTGGCCATTTGTTTTGTTCTGTCTCCAGGAAATACACTCCTAGGCCTACCTGCCAAATCCATGTTGGTCTAAGGGGACATCAGGAAAAAAATAAAATGTCCTCTTCATGTCATTGGACTTTAATTGCAGTTATGGACTTTTTGTGTTTATATGTCTGTACTTTTATAATCTTAGTCATTGAATTATCTGCCAGGCAGTTACTTTTATTTCGTAATCAATTTGTTTTTAATTTAATGATGCCAGTGCCCCTTTGGGATATGCAAAGAAGGAATAGTACAGCTCTTCCACCACTCCACCATTATTCACACGGTTAGCTATTAGCATATTCATTGCTAATGTAGCCTAGAGTTTTTATGAGTGTCCGTAGAGAATATTCTCATCTCTTATTTTTACTTCCTCATTATATCACAGACATGGCATTGTTAATGTATTGGTTCGGACAAGCTTTAGCATTATTTACCTCATTCTTCAGACTAAGTGTCAGGAGAAAGTAAAATAATAATGAACAAAAAACAACTGAAGATGTTTTGGCTAAATTCAGAATTGTTCAACATTGTTGTTATTTATGCAGTCACACAATCTACAGTCTCAATACCTGTTCTAGCAGGTAAGAGGAGGCCCAACAGACATCCCAGCTGTGGCGCCAAACTGTGTTCATCTCTGAAAACACACACACACACACACACACACACACACACACACACACACACACACACACACACACACACACACACACACACAGACAGTTGCTGCAGTGTACATGTGTCAGTTTTTAGCCATCTGCTTCATTTCCATGCGCTGTCCTTGGGCACATTGATGATGAAATACAATTACACTCTAAAGTCTAAATCTGGTGCAGAGTTCCACAGCTGTCTAGGGAGCAAGCCTGCCAAGGGTAAGAAAATTCTTAGGGGAGAGTAAAAAAAAATAAAAACCATTGTCATGGTTCGGGATAATGAGGGAAAAATATACACAATATGTCTCCATTAAAAAAAAACAGAGAAAGGGCAGAGATGTTCTAGAAGAAATGAGGTTCCTATCTGAGATATTTAGTGTCCCATCTCCTATTTAGGTTGTTTATGATTGGACACTGGACAGTGTTATCAGTATGGGGTGGGTTGAGATTGTTGGGGTCATTCACTACCTAAGATAAGAGTACTTTATTCATCCCTAAGAAAATTTAAGAATTCATGACTTCAACTACCGGTGCTCTTATGAAGATAGTTCCTAAATCCCACTGTGCTTGCATTCAACAAGGTTGTCCTTATTTCTTAGTTCTGAGGTCAAAAGAAAAGCTAGACACACTCAAGGGCACTCAGTCTTTTGAGCAGTTTGTTTGTGCAAAATAATTGTTGGTTGCCAATGAGTACATACAGGCCTCTCTCATACTGTACTCCCTGCCAGAGAACATTTCAGTAGTAATGGTGTCAGTCTGGCATGGCTGTCTGAGTGTGCATTTGGGATGGGGCAGTGTTTGCGTACAGACTAGGGATCAGTCTGACAGGGCTTACAACTCAGTGGGGGGTGGGGGAGATTGTGTTTCTGGGTGTGTGTGTGTGTGTGTGTGTGTGTGTGTGTGAGTACAGTGTGTGTGTGTATGCATAGGCATTGCCAGTGTAGGTTGCTAGTGGTCTCAAAGCATGTGATATGTGGGTGTAGCAGAGTTTCCAAATTCAGTAGGGGTGTATGAGCGCCCGTGTGTGTGTGTGTGTGAGAGTGGAGGGGTGGGGGCATTATATGCTTGTCTGGCTGTCAAAAAGCTTGTGTTGATGGAGGGGGTTGTTTTGCCTGTGTGAGGTTGGCAATGGGGCACAGAGAGAGCAGTGCACTGGCATTATGACTGAGTGTGTGAGTACTATATGGGGGGATGGGGAGGGGAAGAAGGGACGGGGGCATTGCCAGTCAGTGTGACTGCCAGGCTGGCTGCCCGCCACAGAAATCTCTAGGTGGAGAGGATTGGAGAGAACAGTTATTATTGCCTTTAGAGCCGTCATCTAGCATCGGAGTCAGAGTGAAGCCGTTACGCAATCTTAAATCTTTTTGAAGCTTTTTTTGGGGGGGGATGAGGAAGATATCATGGTGTTATACAAGAAGAGAGGGAGGGAGAGAAAGAAAGAGAGTGAGAGAGAAAGAGGGAGAGACCCTACCATAATTCACTCTATATTCTCGTAGTATATTTGTTGTTAATGTAGCGTACTGTTTCTTTTCTTTTTTTTCTTCTTTTTTTTTTGCAAGAGAGAGAGTGAGGGAGGGTTGGACCTTTTGTGACATCTTGTGTGACTGCACATCCTCTTGGGCCCCCTTGAGAAATCTATTTTACAGAGATAGATCCAGGGAGCAAGCATGAATAATAGACTGGATAAAGTCAGAGACACGCCTCGTGAATTTCAGCAACCCACAACATTAAAAACTATACTGGCGAAATAATTCTAGTCAGTCGAAATGGCAATGAGTTTGAGCGGAGACGGTTCTGAGAGCTAAGATGTTATGCAAGGCATTTGATTTTAGAGGGGGAGGAAGAGTTGTGGGAGTACGTCCAATGCTCTATTTCTCTCTCTGCGTGTGTGTGTGTGTGTGTGTGTGTGTGTGTGTGTGTGTGTGTGTGTGTGTGTGTGTGTGTGTGTGTGTGTAAGAGAGAGAAACTAAGAGAGATGTTGGGGAGGGGGGAGCAGAGAGACAGTTGCATATAGACACAGAGACAGACAGATGGAGAGGGAGAAAAAGAGAGAAATACATAAAAAGGGAAAGCGAGAGAAAGTTAGTTTTGGTGTCTCACCGTTGCTGTCACTGTCACTTCCTGTAAAGCAACGCAGAAGGTTCGGTGACTCACGGAATCTCATCTCCCACCCGTGAGGATTCTAACCTGACCTGCCAACTGTTGGAGTCACGGCAGTGGGATAAAAGCATCTGCACAGCCAGAGTGCCATTTCCACTGTTGGTCCTGACGTCATAGGAGTCACATCAAAGGCCCTTGCACTCATCAATGCCCATCTCTGCCTTTGAAAAATAATAAAGTACAGTTGTTTAGTCTTTGTGGTGATGCTCTGTTTGTTTTATGAAATACTTCAGTTGTCATATCGCGCAACTTTGTTCTGGAGATCAACTCATCTTCAGTCTTCAAAAAGCCACTCATTAAGTATTCGCCTTCATGTTTACTTCAGACAAGCTAACTGAGGCTTTTGAGGGAGTGCAAGGAAGGCCTTGAAAGCGAATCTTGACTAAAAAGTCAAGTCGTTTTTTGACATGGATAAAAACACAGAACTGTTATTATCATCTGCATGTAACTGACCAAACCGTGTCACTCAATATTCTCAAGTGGTTCCAGTATCATATGCCTCAAATGATTGCCCATTTAGACTCCTACCATTGGCTTTGAAGTACCTACAGCTGGGGTAATATCAGTGACTGATTGTTGGGCGACCTTGAGCGATCTTGCTTCATTTCTCAAAGCTGCTGTTGCTTCGCTTTACGTTTAATATCAGTCAACAAATGCATATTTGCCTGCATGGCAAGCAGCGGATTGTGATGTTTAAGATGGCGTATGTTGTATACTGTAAGGTGACACCATATGGATAAGACTTTTATGTATAAATGCTGTGTATGAGAATGATATGGCTCAAGAAAATCTCAAGAAAAAGGTGATGGCTCGTCACTGAAGCATGATGTTTGGGTTTGTCAACAAAATTAGAAAGCAATGCTAACTCTCTCTCTCTCTCTCTCTCTCTCTCTCTCTCTCTCTCTCTCTCTCTCTCTCTCTCTCTCTCTTTCTCTACTATCAATCTCTACAGGTATCCCACCATTAGCATGTGGCTGTGAGTCTCTTCCCTAGCATCCAGCTAACCCATCACAGCTAACCACTCCAGCTCTCAAAGGGGGCGGGGTCTGACTGAGCTGAAAACCTCTTCCTCACCTTAACCCAATCACCCACTGGAGGAGGAAGGAGAAAAGTAGGAGGAGGAGAAAGGAGAAAGAAGAATAAGAGGAGGAGGAGAAGGAGGAGAAGAAGGAGGGGTGTGCTGGTGGTGCGAGGCGTCGGTGATCGCGGGGCGAGCGCCCTGGGGCCGTCGGGATGGGGATCCTGGGCCCCCACAGCTGCGTGGGCCAGGCCAGCTGTCACAGCAACTCCTCCAAGGAGTACTGCTACTCGGCACGCATCCGCAGCACCGTGCTGCAGGGCCTGCCCTTCGGAGGCGTGCCCACCGTCCTCGCCCTCGACTTCATGTGCTTCCTGGTGAGTCTGTGTGTGGATGTGTGGGTGTGTGTCTGTCTGTCTGTCTGTCTGTCTGTCTGTCTGTCTGTGTGTCTCTATTTGACTTGAGTTCTCAATTTCATGCACTTTGTGTATTTGTGTGTGTGTGTGTGTGTGTGTGTGTGTGTGTGTGTGTGTGTGTGTGTGTGTGTGTGTGTGTGTGTGTGTGTGTGTGTGTGTGTCTGTGTGTCTGTGTGCTTGAGTTGAGTCCTCAAAATCATGCACTTTATGGCTGTGTGTGTGTGTGTGTGTGTGTGTGTGTGTGTGTGTGTGTGTGTGTGTGTGTGTGTGTGTGTGTGTGTGCGTGCGCGCACTGAGCCCTCAACCTAATGCATTTTAAGGTGATAATCCACCTTTTGGGGAATTCCCCTATTTCCCACCTCTCCTCGTGTTAAACAACCTAGTTTTACCTTTCTTCAGTTCATCCAGCCGTTCTCTTAGTATGACACTAGGACTTTTAGTTCCAGCTTAGTGGCATAGATCATTAAATCAAATGAGACCATTAGCATCTCTCCTATTATAGCCTTGAAAACGTTACTAAGAATTCTGAGATTGTCCCAAATTAAAACCTGACTCTTCTGTAGTTGCAACTTGTCCTAACACCAACCCAAAATGAAAGTTGTTGATTTTCTGGGCTGATATGACAAGAATAGTCCCTTCATACATTGAATGAGATTAGTTCCATGCCATAGCAGGCTAGAAAATCACATATTGCTGATCTTAGTAAACTTTGCAACTACAGAAGAGTCAGCAGAACTATCAGAATTCATAGTCACTTTTGAACAAGACAGTAGGAGAGCTGTAGGAGAAAATATGAGAAATGCTAATGGTCTCATTTGATTAAATGATGTATGCTAAGCTACAGCTTAAAGTCCTACCACCAGAAGCAGAGAATGGCTGGATGGACTGGAGAAAGATACAACTCAACTGTTTAACTCGAGGGGAGGTGGAAAATGAGCATATTTCCCAAGACGGTGGAATATCACTTTAAGGACTTGTGTTTGTGTGTGTGTGTGTGTGTGTGTGTGTGTGTGTGTTGTCAAGTCCACAACATCCTGCACTTTATAGACTTTTATGTGTTTATGTGTGTGTGTGTTGACGTTATCATAATTACAGTTATTTGATGGCAAAGTTAGTGGATGGCAAAAGACATCAATTCAAAATCAAATCAGATAAAAACCCAAATCTCTCTTGTAAGTCTGTGTGTATATTTGCATGCAAGCTGTACCCCCCGTCTTGTCCGCCTGTCTCTCTGTCTCTCTGTTCATCTGGTGTGTTCGGTCCCTTTTTATAGATTTTAGATTTGTCTCTTTGCCAAGCTTCATTTGAGTTTCTCTAGTCCTAGTCCTTTTTCTCTTTCGATTTTCTTGTTCACACTGGCCCCCTTCTCCCTGTGCTGCTGAGGGAGGGGAGAAAAAGCTGTTATTGTGTGCCAGGGCCGCTCTCCCTCTCCGTCTCCGTCTCTGTCTCCGTCTCTCTACTGCCGGGATACAAGATACAAGTGTTTGTGTGGGGCTCTGCTGTTGAATACAGAGAGGGATATCGCTCACATTTCTCTCCTCTCTTTCGTTTCTCTCTCTCTCTCTCTCTCTCTCTCTCTCTCTCTCTCTCTCTCTCTCTCTCTCTCTCTCTCTCTCTCTCTCTCTCTCTCTCTCTCTCTTACCCTTGACACTTTTCTCTCACTCAATCTCAATATATCTGTTTCAGTGTTTTGTACATTTGCATACTCCTCGCTCTCTCGCTCGCTCGTTCGGCACTCTGTAAGCTGTCCGTTTAATTCACTTCCTTGTTTTCTCTCTTCCGCTCCCTTTGCTAATGTTAATGAAAATCACATTTACATTTCTGCATTTCACAGATGCTTTTATCCAAAGTGATCTTGTAAGAAGAGAAATGGCATTGACGCTCCATTTTAGAGGAGACGTTAGGTAACAGTAACACACTCCAATCAGCAGACTGTCAGAGTATGAGAGGGTGAAATTAGCTACTAATCAAGTTTGGTTGAAGTCAGGGGTGCTCGAGGATGGATGGAGAGATTGAAGGTAGGGTGAAGGAGGAAGAGCCTATAGACGAATCCGACGAGCGTTTTGTGTAGGCTGCCATCTTGTGGCGACGCCATTGTTGGACTGTAAACAAAACATTTTGACAATGTTCAGTCAATGACAACTAACAGCAAAGACCATGGAATACTCTGACATTATACAGGTAGTAATGAATCTCGTAAATCATGGCATTTTATGGTGTGCTATCACGTTATTCTTATGGACAGATTGGTGATCTGGGTAGCTCAACAATGGCGCCTGCTTACTTCCGGTAGTTTCCTCGGATTCGTCTATAAAGGGAGATATCCTAGCGGGAGGAAATAGTTACATCTACAAATGAACCATAGACATTGGTCAGACCAATCACAATACTCCTTGTCCTTGTAGGGAGTCATGTAGACATAACGTAGCACAGTGGTGTCCAATAGGTATCTGGGAAGCTACCAGTAGCTCACCACCTGCTTAAAGAGGCTCTCCAAAGGGTTAAAGCAAATGTCAAGGAATCTCATAAGATGAGTGTTTGAATTGCACTGTAAGGGTGGAGTGCAGATAGTAAAGGATGCTAACATTTAGCCAGTCCTGTCAGTAATGTAGATGTAAAATAGTAGCTCTGAGTAGCCCTTAGCCATGTTGATTCGGTCAAAGTAGCCTACCGTAGCAGTCGGAAGAAAAAGGTTGGAGACCCCGCCCAAGCGCTAGCTTATTAGGCTACCTATTGCGTGCAGAAGCAGTTTGACTGACAGCAAGTGATTCTGCCTCATGGATTGAGCCTTAGTACAGCAGATAAGTGCATTTTTCCAGTAGAATACTTCAGTTAGGGAAACAATTCTGAAATTTTGTACATAGCTTCTCAAGAGACTCCTTTAAAAAAAATTCCGAGTGTCCACGCAAAATTTCAAATTTCAAAGCAAATATATGGAAATGAAGTTGATTTCCCATTGAAATCAATGGGCTTGGTTGTGGATTTTTAAGGAAAATATACACATCTACATTTTGGTCTCTGAAACATGAGGTGGAAACTAATTTCACCATACATCCCATATATTTTCTGAAAGCTTACACCCTCAGTATGTGACATAACATGGCAAGGTGTGGCAGTGAGGCATGCCCCACCCTCCTCATTACAATAAAGCCCATAATCAAGAAATTTGGTGTTCGCAAATTCGGCTGTTTTTGGTGACATTAAGACTTATAGCACTTAGGGGGAACATGTAAGACCCCATAAACCATATATTTTCTGAGAGCTTATACCCTCAGGATTTCATCCAACTTTTTTTTTCAAATCCTACCCCCCTCCTTCCATTTACAACGTATGCCTATATTGGGGGTAAATAAGAATTTGGGTGCATTTCTCATACAAAAGTGCCTATGGAATGTAGGAAAAAATAATTAACCTTGATAAGTGATATTTGTTTTGAAAACAGCAGGTCTCAGGATCTCAGAAAACATAAATTAAGACAGCTTCCACCCCCCTCCTCCCTTTGATTTCCATTTATAGATCATTTGGTACTGGTGACTTTGGTGTATGGCCAATGCATTTGAGCCTGAGACACTAAGAAGAAACAAATCTACCCTTTAAAGTATACCTTTTCCAAAAGCATACTCCCACAGGGTGTCATATAATATCAATTGAGACACGTCCCACCCTCTTCATCTTTTCAATACCCATGAATACAACAATTTGTATTAGTAATCAGGGTACAGTATAGCTCATTTGCATACTACAATTAATTTTCAGAAAAACTTGCAATGCAAAAAATGCTACTTTTTATGGATACTTTCACTGTATAAAGTTTTATTTTGATTGGACTGAAGGAAAAAAATAGCCCTATTGAGATGTAGGCCTATTGTTTTATATTGAACAATGAAAAATGGTGAAAAAATGGCGGCCATATTGAAATTTTGCGTGGACACTCAGACTTTTCAAAAGAGTGTGTCACAGTGAGCATCTGTGCCAACTTTCATGCTTGTTTCACAAACTGAAGTATTTTTCCACTTATCTGCTCTACTACCTGGTCTATTGGTCATAGCCAGACTTTACATTTTGATGTGTGGCTTGTCAGGCTAGGAGTGAGATGTAAGCTGTGTGCATTCAGGTGTGAAGTTATGTGGGTGTTTTTGGAATGAAGAGAGGCTCTTAAAACGCCACTGTTCCCCTTGAGCAGGGCACTTAACCTTAAGTTTCTCTAGGGGAGACTGGACCTGAGGGAATTGAAAAAATGTAAGTTGTTTCAGATAAACAGCATCTGTAAAATGCTTAAATGCAAATGTTTTGAAGAGCATCTTGAACCTGAAATGCGTTCAATTTCACAAACATAAGCCAAATGTTTTGCAGACATTAGCAAACAAATTTCTGTTGGCTCAAAAATGTTCACGATCGTTTGTGAACTCCCAAATCGTGTGAGGGCGTAGTTCTCCACAAACGTATCCTTGGAAATGTTATTGATGAAGCTAGTGATTCAGTTGAATGCAGTTGTCAAGACTTTTAAACAGAAAAAAACACACATACATTTATCTCATTGCTTTCAGCATAGCTTTTCCCACGAGTCGATATGGCTGCATTGCCCAAGGTCTGTAATTAAAATGCAACCATCTGGTTTTGTTAATTACCACAGTCGGCAGTCTAGGCTTGTAAGGGGAGTCAAAGTGGAACCCATAAATGGCCTTGATTAGATGACATAAATTGCTTTAGCTGAACTTTTCTTACCGGAAAAAATAGGGCTTTTTTTTTCAAAAGGGCCCTTTTGAATGTCACTGTTTTGTTTGTTAGAGATAATGGGTATGCAGGGGTGATAGCAGTCCGGCGCCGCGCCGGAAATCCGGCGTAGCGTGGCTCTGTTAAAAAAAAAAAAAAAAAGCTTTCCCCATCCCATCAAAGAACGCAGATCCACGTTACGAAAAGTCCCTTTCCCCGCTCCATTTGCTGTGTGCTGCAGACAATGTAAAGCGCATCGCAACCCTTCAATCCAATCAGAAATAGGACGGGGCGGGTCTTGGTTGTCTTGGCCAATAAGAGACGTTGGTTGCTCGAGTAGTACTCCTGGCATGTAGTTGGGGGAAAAAGCTGTTTGGGTCAGAGACAGTCCTGTTGCAGCTTAAAATTGCCTCACGGCTTTCTAATTGTAATACATTATTAAACATTGTTTATGAGTACCTTAACACATGTCAGCAAGCAGACAAGTTATATGAAGAATGTCGTAAGTGTTAACCGATGTTTAGAAAAAAAAAAAAAATGACCTTGCTATTGCTTTGGTAGTTTGCAATTTATGGGATGTTTTTTTTTTTTTTTCTCCAGTCTGCGCAACGGCGCAAGAGTTCAGTAAAGGCTTTGCGGACTTTTGAATGTAATGGGAAGCAAGCACTGACCTTACAATGTGAGAAGTTGACAATGTCTCTCTCTATCTCTCCCGGATCTCTGGCTGAATGTTATGCACAACGGTGAACTGGCACTTATTAATTTCGGTGAATATGCTACTTGCACGAAATTCTCAATAAAGTTTACATCATGCGCAGCATGATCGGATGATGGGAATAGCCTGGTTAAAGCAATATCTAGGAGAGAGGTTGACCTAGGGAGAGCAGCGCATTATCTTACTATCTGGAGCTACAGTAGGCCTATGTTTGGCTTTATTGAAGTAGGCTAAAACCGAAACGAGCAAGCGCCCACATTTTCAGTGGCATTGTAACGGAGTGTGTCCGGCGGGTGGTAGACTCAAGGCATGGAAACGGAATAATGCAGACGTCTTTCATTTATTTTATATTAGGCCACCGGCGGGGTGCATAACATAACAAATTAACAAACAAACTAAACAAACAGAACACTGATCAAACTGAAAATAATCAGGGGCAAGGCCCACAAACTAGGCAATATAACATACAATCATTATATCCTCTCGCCTCAGAGGCGAACCCGACTGTTACGCAGACTATCGGTCACAACCAAATCATGGTTTACAATCAATTAAGACATTGACTTATGTTTACAACCTATACATTGCAACTGCGCAAGCATACAGTACCCCTTTATCATCAGAGAACATAATAACAGCATGTCAATAAGGCAATAACACAAAAAGAAAAGATGATCAAAAACACCCCTGTAACAAGCGCTTCCCAGCAGGAGCGCGCTCGCAACTCCATAAAAAGGTTCCACCTCCCATAGCTCGGTTTTATCCCCGCTTATGATAACTTTATTTGTCAGTAAAATATTATATACTATTGTATTGTCAGAGCCCCCACAGATGTTTGAGTTTGCTGCTTTCATGGGAGCCAGACCTCTCTCTATGGGAGCTCAGCTCCCACTGGCTCCCACCTAACTCGAACCCTGCATACGAGCTATCTGCTCACCCACGGCATTGCCCCAGAATTTAAACGCCAGCTGTCTGAGAAACTTAAGAATTGTATGTTTTCCCTTAATGTTGGCGAGGCAACAGACAAAAACATGGACAAGATCATGAATGTCCTTGTCCGTTTTTTTGACGAGGATGCTGGGAGCGTGAAGACTCAGCATCTTGCCAGTAGGATAATTAACATCGCAAATGCAGAAGCGTTAACAGCAGAGTTAAATGACGTCCTGCGCACATACGGCCTCGACTGGAGACAAGTGACAAGTATGTTACTTGACAATTGTGCTGTGATGAGGGGGAAAAGGTTAGTTTATTATTTCTGTTCTTGTTATTAAATCATCACTAACAATAATGATTCATAGTAGGCCTAATAATAACTTAACACAAATATCGCATAATAACGTAGGATTATTATTATTATTATTATTATTATTATTATTATTATTATTATTAGTCTTTTTGTTCTAATTATTTTTATTAGGCCTATTGAATTTGTATAGCCTATAATAGCACAATTCACACAAGACTGCTGCTCAACGTGCTTCACAGTTAGATCAAAAACAACAATAGGCCATAACATTATATATATATATAATACAATGACTCATTTGATTGGAGGCTGTAGCCTATAGTTGGTAAAGCATTCACCATGTTTTCAGGAATACATTCTAGTGTTGAATTGTTGAATTGGGGTTAAATTCCCACCTCAATTATAACTATACTGCAACAGCACAAGCCTAGAATGTATTTCTACATAGAACCCAACGTGTCCAGTTTGTTCCAGTCGATCTAAAGTGCTATACGAAGATGGAAATGATCTGTGTTTTTGTGAATAACACTATAGCCATTAAGCAAAAATGAAAACATATCTATAATGGTCATACAAAAACTATTAAATGTTTGAATAATTTGTCAAAATTAAACCTATGTTACGTCATCGCCAGACCCCAACCGACCCCGACCCCGCCCCTTGCCCCCGAAAAAAGTTCAGGCTCAGGATTTTTTTTCACTATCACCCCTGGGTATGGCAGGCGCTAGAGGTCGAGGTCAGAGAGAGAGAGAGAGGGAGAGAGAGAGACTGAAAGAAGAAGAAGAAGAAGAGAGGGAGAAAGTTCTAGAATGAGGATGCTGAAGGTGGCATCTCTACCACAGAACGGGACAAGCCCTGTGACAAACCCATTTCAACTGGTAACAGATCAGAGAGGGCAGTTTATAATGCCAGAGATCTCCTCCCTAAACCTTGTTTTCTTCTCCCTTCCATCCCCATGTTGTTTTCAGACACTTTTTTCCCATATAGCGTGTCTCTCCTGTGATTTCATTCTTTATTGCTCAAAGAATTGTTCCCCTTTTCCTAAGGCAATGACAGATCTGAATGCAAAGAGACATCTGTCCTATTGAATAGACAACACTCCCCAGACAAATAGATTCCAACTGGTGCTTTAGAGCAGGCAAGTTTGGTCAGAAACGTTCTTATTTTACTCTTCTCCTCCCTTCTCTCCTCTCCTCTCCTCTCCTCTCCTCTCCTCTCCTCTCTTCTGCTCTCCTGTGGTCCTCTCATCTCCCCTCCTTTTTGTGCTCTCTCTGTTCAGTCTTTCCCATCTTGTTTATATTCTCTCCCCCTTTCTCTTTTTTTCCTCTTCTTCTTCCTTTCCTCTCTGTTCTTCCTCTTTCCTGTCCTCCCCCACCCCCACCCCCAGCCCATCCTCAATTTCCTCTCTTTGCTCTCTGAGCTCAGGGAAGGCAACACAACCATCAGTGAGCATTAACGTTTCAATTTTGCATGCATTGAGGTGTGTCTGCCTGGGGGGGTGGGGAAGGAGGAGGGCATTCAGCCCCATTTATTATGAAGCAGGCCTAAGCTATCTCCATAACCGCTAGCTAGTCGCTAGTGTTCCCAGAAATCAGGACATAACTTGTACACTCCCTCACTGGGCCAAAAGTCCCTCCGCTGTTGCTTCCCATCTCGTTGTCCCTTTGTCGCGTCGTCGCGTCCCTTTTTCATTCGTCCTTTATGCGTTCCCGTCGCCCACTCGAGCTATTTTTCTCCCACCGTTCGCTCTCACCATACAGACGACTGTACATATATTGTGCGTTATGTTTGGGGTTATTGTAAGAGAGGCGGATGGGGGGGAGGAGGTTGGTATCATGGTGCCAGCTGGCAGGCTGGCAAACGGCACCGTGGTGTTTAGTCGCTAATTGGGGGAAAAATCCATAGAGCTCGGCAACCCCCGCGGGAGGACAATAGATTGACCCACATAAGAGGAGGGCGTCTCGCCATCATGACGGATGACGTTCACATGGGGATGACGAAGAGGAGGAGGAGGAGGAAGAGAAGGGTAGGGTTGATTGGAAGAGGCGCATTCCTTCACTCTGATAGGAAGATGCAGAAACACACACTTGTGTGCACAAATGTACACACACAAGCACACACACACACACACACACTCTCATAAATATGTATATGCATAAGTAGGTCTGTGACACAGAAATGCCACTATAGGCATGAGGCGTTGGCATTATTGCTGGAGGCTAGCTGAATCACACGCACACACACACACACACACACACACACACACGCACACACCACCCCCACCTCAGAGTCCCACTGACCTAGTACTGACTTTAGCCGACTGTAAGAGCACTGGTTAGGCGCTTCTGTTGTTCAGTCCCATCCAATCATATCATGTGTACCCGGATTACATACAGTACACACCATTCTGCCACCCTTCCCCTACCCCCACCCCCACCCACACCCCACCCTCCAGCACCCTCCACCACTGCATACCAGCACAGCACAGTTATGTCACGTTGACCTGGAAACACTTGCACTGGTGCAGGGCACTGGTTTCACAACTAGGTCAAGGTCACTTGACCCTAACCATCAGCAATTTATATGGAACTCTAAAATATCGACATGGAGATGTTGTAGACTAAAAATACTGAAGCAATTGTAACACTTTGTCAGTGGATATAACCACGGCTGTGGTCCGGCCGCAGGCAAGCAGACAGTGGTTGTATAATGTTGATTATAATAATGGTATTTAGCGATAAGTAACTGTTTGGGAAAAGCATGGAGAGGCACAGCAGTCTGTGCGCTCTGATTACTTGCTTGCCTTTAGGCGTATGACTGTGCATGCATCTGGGGCTGAATGCCTATGAGTGACGCAGTTGTGGTCGTGAGCAGGCTGCAGTTAAGCTGTTTGTGCAGCTATTTTTCAAGGGTGTTGCAGGGAGATGTGCTTAATCGTAAGTTGTTAGAAATAGCAACAGCTTTCTTTTTGAGTCGACCATTTGTCCTGTTTTTCACTAAGGAGTCTCTTTCTTGCATACTCAGCTGAGCTGAGAAAAGAAATTGTATAGGTAAATGGAAATGTGTCTTATGCGGCATGCCTTACTGTCTGTCTGTCTGTCTGTCTGTCTGTCTGTCTGTCTATCCAGGCCTGTAATTCTATTGTTCTGGGTTGTCTGGGCAACCAAATGTTAAGGACTTGGCACTCTGGACAAGGCCTACTAATTGGAATTGAGGGCTTTTAAAAGAATTGGATTTGACCAATGCATGTTTTTAATATTATTTAGTTTATACTGACCCCACTGCTCTGTGGGAAGCAGAAGTGTTGACTGCCATATTTCCTTGTCTTCATAAATAATATTGTGTGTGTGTGTGTGTGTGTGTGTGTGTGTGTGTGTGTGTGTGTGTTTGTGCACGCGCACGCGCACGCGCCCGTGTGTGTGTGTGTACAGAGGAGAGTGAAAAGAGTCTTCAAGAAAATGGCGACACTTTGGTTAATGATGACTCTATATTCAAGAACACTTTCATCCTGATTAGAGGTGGAAAGTCGGGCGTTTATCAAGTACACACACACACACACACACACACACACACACACACACACACACACACACACACACACACACACACACACACACCGTTCAATAGCCCTTTTTCCTTCTCATTACAAAGCACTTTTCAGAGGAAATGGCTATGTGAACACCAGATAAAAGAAACACAAATGAAGTCATTATGCATTGAAGGCCAAAATGATCTAAAAATTCTTCATTTCCGTCTACAGTATTTCATAGAGCAGAAGCTTTATTACTGAGGGGATGTTATAGATGTATCGTATATACATACGTGTATGCATAGATGTGTACTAGATGCTATGTAGTTAAATGAGAAAAGAAAACATTCTGATTAAAGAAAAGTGTTGTGCTTAATGCCAAATAGTGTTTATTAAAGGTATCAAAAAGATCTATCAAACAGAATCTAAAGAAAATATTTTACATCATTACATGCATCTATCCTTTGCGACCCAAATTGTGTCCATACTCCTGTTGGCTGAGAGGGAAAAGGCTGAAAGTTAGCGCTGTTGCTGAGGCGCACCTGTCCTTGACGCACACCTGTCTGTCCTTGCCTCGTCCCTCAGGTGCTCCTGTTTGTGTTCTCCATCCTACGGAAGGTGGCCTGGGACTACGGCCGGCTGGCGCTAGTGACTGATGCCGACAGGTAAGGACACCTGTTCTTATTTTAGACCTCTTGCTGAGCACACCTTGTGTCCTTTAAAGAGCACAGCACAGCACTGTCACACAAATCAAGTGTGTAAGCACTGAGCTCTTACCCAAGTAAGGGAATTTTTGGGTTCAGACATGAGAAGCCAATGTCAGTATGTTTTGTGTGTGTGTGTGTGTGTGTGTGTGTGTGTGTGTGTGTGTGTGTGCGCGCGTGTGCGTGTGCTGTGTGTGTGTGTGTGTGTGTGTGTGTGTTTTCTGTCATTGTGCTCAATATTTGTAAAATCAACAGCACCAGGAAGTTGAGTCACTAAAGGAAATGGACAGAGAGACGAGAGAGAGAACAAGGCCTTGTTTGGTTTCTTTCCGTTTGAGTGACGAGTAGCTAATGTCCCCCGTCATGACGAGTGTAACTTTTACTGTCCCCTGAGGAGACGTTAGACACCTCTTTTTTTCTTTCTTTTCCTCCTTTAATGTGCAGTGTCTGGAGCCCCAGCTGTTGTCTGTGTTGTGTTTTTTTTTTCTTGTTTTGTTTTCTTTTTTCTTGTCTTTTTTTGGTCGGGTTGGGGGGTTGTTCATTCTCGTCATGTCCCTCACAGTGGAAAGAGAGAAAACAGATGCCATCTCCACTAGCCGAAGCCGACGATCTCAATCTCATCAGACACTTTCATTGTCCAGCAATAAAACACCCGACAGCGTCGCCATTCAGGCCTTGCTGTGCGTGACCGACGGCTCTGTTTGCTTGTTTACATCCGACATCCATCGTGCCTTCCATCCTTTGTCCCGAATCACGGCATGTCCCCATATCACCAGTCCTCCTTGTTTGCCACCACACAAAAGGCCTCCAGTTTCAACAGACGTCGCTGTAGGTCACCTGCCTCTCTTGTACCTCCACCTGTTTGCAGGTGAATCTGCGACCTACAGTACATGCAATTATCTGCCACATTTATTCTGATTCCCCTGTAAACCCCATGAGTGTGGATGCACCTGAATACGGGATCTACTGTATGGTGAGGCAAGGTCATGTAGGGCGGGTGTAGCAACGTTCATTGTTGGTCATTATTCGATTTCATGATTAAAGACTTCTAATATTTCTAACTGTATGGATCTATCAAGTAAAGGAATAGAGTAAGGCTTTGTAATATCTTCAACATTAACATGCAATTAACACATGTAGGCCTACAGTATACATATATTATACACAGATATATATGAAATACATTACACACTACAGACAGACAGACAGACAATAAATGTGCATCATCGTACAAGGAACATATAACACCTAAACATATATAAACAATGCATATACAACATACAGTAGCTTTGCCATCCATGCCATGTATTGGAATGAATTCCTAGAGAAGGGTGTGGTGGTGCTGCTGCTGTTGGCACTAAGGAGGCCCCTGTTCTCTGGTCTCCAGCAGACTGTCTGACTCCAAGCAGGCTCCAGGCTCCAGGCTCCAATCTGCTCTCCAGTCTCTCTGCAGTTCTCCATTCATGCAGTCTGCTCTGATAGGGGAGTTATTTTCTGCCCCATCATTCCTCACACTCAGGTGCTAAAATTCATGGCCCGTGTTTCAGCCTGTAATGAGCCTCTCATTAATATTCTGACAGATAGGTGCTGATGGCAAGGAAGAGAGGGTGTGGGAGGGCAGGGGGTAGGAGAAGATAGAGAGTGAGAGAGAAAAAGAGGAGAGATGGAGAAAGAGGAGTGAGGGAGAGAGGGAGGGAAAAAAAGACCTATGTAACTAGCTCAGTACCGGGTGCTTTAAAAAAAAAAAGTGTGTTAGTCATCCTAATTTAAATCTCTCTCTCTCTCTCTCTCTCTCTCTCTCTCTCTCTCTCTCTCTCTCTCTCTCTCTCTCTCTCTCTCTCTCATTTCCTCCAAAGCAGGGTTACACAGACACCTGCTATGATTGGCTGTTGTCTCTATCGCTGTTGGGGGACCACTCTGTCTCTCTCTCTCTCTCTCTCTCTCTGTCTCTTTCTTTCTTTCTTTCTCTCTCTCACACTCACTCTCTCACACACAAACACACGCACAGACAGACACGCACGCACACACACTTTCTATCTCTCACACCATCCCTCCATTTGCTGTGTTGTCGCTTCGAAGGCTCGGCGCCCCTCGCTCTGCAAAATGTATGAATGCGGAAAGCTAAAAATACCCTTAAAGAGTTTGTCATGATGAAAAGAACCTTGATGTGTGCCATGGGAGAGGAGAGGAGAGGAGAAGAGCGAAGGAGAGAGACAGAGAGAGATAGAGATAGAAGTGAGAAGTCATGGGATTGTAAGATGTAGAAATTAGGTCAAACTTAAAGAAAGCCTGGGAGGGAGGGAGGGAGGGAGGAATGGATGGAGGGATGAGATAGAAGGATGAAAAGAGAAAGATAGATGATGAGTGATAAATGCAAGAGTGGGAAGAGCAGAAGTGAAGACGTTGGCTGGGTAGGAGCTGAATAATCAGTTGAAGAAATTAGGCAACATCCATCGTTTGAAATATCTTTGTTATACAGCCCTCTAGAATGCTGCCAAAGTATAATGCCTTTTAATCGCAACAGTTAATTTTTGCTTCAGATTCACGTTTGCATATCATTCCACATGTAGAGATCATTCACTTACAACAATTGAATTTTGTTAAAAGTGAAAGGAATGATCGATTGAAGTTCAAGTTGTGTGGAGGCCACGGTCACCGATTCGTCCTCTAAGGAAATATTTTTTCTATTATGACTGGCAGACAATACACTATCACTTACATAGTCATCTATGCTATTGCATTTCAGTTACACACACACACACACACACACACACACACACACACACACACACACACACACACACTATTTCTTACAGTATATTCAGAGAGAGAGAGAGTGTAGAAGAGAGTGGAGAGTAGCCAGGGGGTTAGACAGCTGCAGATGTGTATATTTTGCCATCCAGGGGTGTTTCCTAACCCAGTTTCCTGCCTGTAGAGCTGCCCCTCCAGCTTGGTGTTGGAGCTAATGACATAACCACACTAGTGTACCCAACAAGTAGGGCTGGCTTGCATGAGAAAATGCACACGCACACACTCTCACACACATGGCTTTTTGGATACGGTATCGGCAAAATGCTAATGTCAGGGTAATATAGTGGGAAAATAGTGATAACATCAGAGCAATATTGTGGAAAGATTCAAATAAACTGGCAGAAATAGCAATGCAAGCAGTAAATTGTATAATTTCTCTCACTTTCTATCTTCAGTATCTCTTCCACTGTTTCACCTCAAAATTGGTAGCATTGGTAGTCGGCAGTGGTAGCATAGCCGTTTAGTAACTTGGCTAGCATGCTAGTAGCCTGGAAACTGTGGGTTTGAATTTCAGCCGCTACTGTTGTGCCCTTGAACAAGGCACTTAACCCTAAGTTGATCTATCGGGGAGATTGGCCTTCAACTAAATGGTAGCTGACAAATGTAAATCACTTTGGATAAAAGCTTTTGTAGGCAAGCTAATACCTACTCCAATGTTGGTGTTGTGAATAGGACAAAAGCTAGATGGAGGGAGGGAGGGATGGGGGTGTCAGGAGTGCTGTTACTGTGCTAAGATCAAATGCTCCCAAATGCTATCCTACCATACACTTATTCATTGTTTCCTCTTCCAACTCCATCTTATTCTGTGTCCGCAGACTTGCATGCATGCTTCTAGTAGACACTTGCTGCTCATGTAGAGGGCTTGAGCACATGCGGAGGTGTGTGTGAACTCATCTAAGCCAAGGGAAGACGTTAGTATGGTGGTGAAACTTACTGAACTTTTCGGATTACATATTTTGGATTTGTTTTTAAGCACGCTGTCTATGATTAATAAAAAAAATAAACCATCATGAACACCAGCTCATCAATATATCTCAAATTTGGCCATGTGGATTTATATAAATGCAAGCCTAGCCAGATCATGAGGAGCTACGGTATGCAGCTCAGCTAGTTTAGATGGAGATGAATAGCCATGCATGCATTATGTTGAGTGTGTCTAGTGAGTTAAGCATTCAGGCAAAAGCCTCACAAGCAGCACAACAGCAGCACAGCCAGAGCGTCTGTGAAGGGTCTCATTCACTGTTTCACATCTCATCCAAAAGCCTTCTTTATGTCTAGCATATCATGATACACAAGGATGCATGTATGGTTTCTTAAAGTGACTGAGATTATACAAACTTTATACGAAAATGTACACAGTCCTTGCATTATCTCATAGAAATATGAATCTGTTTTCAATAGGACTTTAGCTCATAGGAATAGCTAATGATTTGTTACTATGAAAGTGTTTTAAACACTGGATTTGTTGATCTATTCTTTACAGGACACATAAAACATGATGATCAAAATTATTTAGAAGATCAGTCCAATCATTATATAAAAATGCTTATACAGTATTTTTTCTATCTATTGCATAATGTATCTAAATACAAACCATCAGTGTAACAAGGTGTTCACCAGATTTAGTGTGACAAGGTGGCAGACAAAAATGACACTTTCAGAAATGTCTGCTAATTACCAGTCTGGTCTGGACATTTTTGCTGATGGTGCCTCAAGGCAGTTTCTTATTGTTGCAATTCAACAGTGCAACTGTATGATAACATTGGCAACAGTAATTAAGCAACATAGGGGGTGGTTATTATAAAGTACATTTTTGGCTTGATCAAGTGATTTGGCCATATCCTTTCCATTTTAGTAGCTTGGTCCTATTTGCTATTTCAGTTGTACCGGTCACGTTGATTGGCTTGACTGAATGGAAAATCTAATAAAATAGAACGGCATAAATAACAGATCCAATGTCGACAGCCAACAGACAATGCTGTGTGACAACCTGATTGCAGCTTTCTGTTACGACAAGGCCATAGTCCCTGAAACAGTAGCTTGTCCTCGCTTATCCCGTAATAGAAGAATGGATTCATTTATGTTGTTCATTTTATTTATTCATTTTTAGTGGTCCGCCTTTTGTGCTCTGGATATATATCTGTATGTTGTAAGGTTGAGTTCTTCAGGACTGAAGATGTTTTTGTCTGCTGTGGGCTCGGCTCTGCTCTGCTCATGTGGTGGTGGTGATGCTTCACTCTCATGAGTATTTAATGACTAGTCGTCTGCTCAGCTCGCTACTGTGCACACTAGACTGGCCTTGTCAGAAAGGGAGAGAGAGAGAGAGAGAGGGGGAGCTTTTTAGGGTTTGATGGGGGTAGGTGCATTAGGGGTAAGAGAAGGAGAGACAGGGAGTTTTTTAAGGGTTTTATGGGGATAGATGTGTTGGGTCAAGGAGACAGAGGGAGTTTTTGAGGGTAGGTGTGTCAGTCCAAGGTAAAAGGGAGTTTTTTGAGGGTTTGATGGGGGTAGGTGTGTTCCGTAGGTGGTAATGTAGGTTTGTAAGACGTAAGAGCATGTGACATATTATAGCCTGCTGTATGACGGAGCGTGGTGGACTTATGGCTATAATGACGGTAGGCCTTGAGAGAGGGGATGTTGAGTGCCTCATTTTGTAGTGCTCCTTTGATGGCTTTGCATTACACACACACACACACACACACACACACACACACACACACACACACACACACACACACACACACACAGTGTGATGTACAAGTGTGTTGTCACCAAAGGTTTCCTGTTTTAGCTCTCAAAACAAGTGTCGTCCTATTGTTCTTTGAGACCATCACACACACGCACACACACACACACACACACACACACACACACACACACACACACACACACACACACTATCTCTCTATTCCTTGAGCTTGCTTGCTAGTACCTTAGAGAAAATCAATCCCATGAAAGGGCCCTTGGATCAGGTTTCTCAGCTCTCTCCCCTTATGAGCCATCAGGAGTCCCGAGCAGGACACTGATCCAGGAACAGCCATTAGATTTGGTTAAATCAGAGCTTTGCTTATACATGTATGCTATAACTACAACACACACACATGTAACAGAGGCCAGCTAGCTCGGCTGGCTCGGCGGTAGTACGTGTAAATCCTCATCACCCAATTCCATGGGCGCTTCTAACACGCTGAGTTAGAAGCTCGGGCTTTTAGCTCAGTTGGTTAGAGCGTCCCACTCCCACGCCGGGAGTTTGTAGCTTGCGGGGTGGCGGGTTTGAGACCCGTGTTCAGTGCGAACCGCCACCGGCTACACACACACACACACACATACGCGCGCACACACTCACACTCACACAAAAATGAGAGCGCTTCCATGAACAAGTCGTAAGTGCTGGACTCAGTAAAAGGCACTTATGTACTGACATGGGTGCACACACACACACACACACACACACACACACACACACACATACACACACACACACACACACACACACACATACACACAAAGTGTCACATTGTCAACAAAAAGAGTAAATAGACTTTAGATGGACCTTCCAATGGAGCTGTCACCACTGACAATCACCAGAGGCATTTTTGTTGTTGTTTCAAACATGATCACATGCTGTTGCAGGGCAATGGACTCAGGGTTCACATCTCAATGAAAAGAAAAAAACAACAACAGCAACAAAAAAAAAACATTTCTTCTCCAGACAAAAATGACACATCTGAATGCCACCTAGGAAATGTTTGTTTGTTTGTTTTTTCCCCAGTGTCATTTGTTCGCCCCATGATTATATTTCTGCCTCCTATTGAAAGATCATTACTTGTGCAGGAGAGGAGGTGCACAATTTCAACCCGCACATTTTGTTTTGTTTCGTTTATTCCTGTAATTTTATTTTTTTTCTTTCCCATGTCTCTCAGCCATCTTACATCATTCGTCTCCACAGATGGTGATGCTATCCCTGATAAGCTGTGAATTTACCATTGTTTGTCTGGATTATTTACAAATGCTTATGCTTATTTGTTTTGTTTGTTTGACAGTTTAGATTGTGTATATGTGTCTGAATTGTTGGTTTTTATTTGTTTTTTTTATATTTACTGTTGATTTGAATTTGAGTTTTAAATCAAGTTTGTCACATTTATGTTTTCCTTCCCCCTCCCTCTTTCTCCCTCCTTCAAGACACAAGAAGAGATTCACTGGCCTGGAAGAGAGGGAGTAGTATGTCTTTCAGTTTTTCATTTTTCTTTTGTTTTCTCTCTTTCCTCTCATTTGTTTTAATGGAGTTGGAGTGTTTCCATGGGTGTGCTGCTGAGCCTGTCCTTTCACTTCTCACCTGGGCAATCCAATCTCACCCTCAGCTTTTTGTGTGACCGCCCGCTCGTCAACTACACTAACCACGCTCTCTCTGCCTTTTCCTGCACCCCGTGTGTGTGCGTGGGGGGGGGGGGATGTCATTGTTTCAGGATCAAGCGGAAGTTTGTGCTTCCCTGCCTGAAGGACACAGAAGGAGTGTGTGTGTGTGTGTGTGTGTGTGTGTGTGTGTGTTTTTTTTTCAAGTTGAATATGGAGAGAACATGAGGATATTTATGTATATAAAAGAATATGACTCA
>JAODXP020000033.1:8922654-8927654 GCA_027497455.2 Sardinella longiceps | reverse complement strand
ATGGCCTAGAAGCAGACCTGCACTTCATTCAGACACTGCAGTAACCTACAGCAGCCCAACTCATGGCTAGCAAAGCTAACTTATTAGGCTATGTGTGCTGAAATATTGTTATACAAATAGTCAAAGTCACACAACAGGTTGCATGCTTCCAAAAAAAAGATAATGATGATAATGATCAGATACGATATTAATGCACAGTAGCCTTGTTTAGCAACCAGATATGCTACTTCAAATAACAGGCTACATAGGGGACCAATAATACCCCACAGGACTCTCACTCTCAGTCTCAACTGCCACTCTCTTCCTGCCACTCATGAAAGGCAAGCCAAACAAGGCTTGGGACATCTGGTCACCCCACACATATTTTTCTGCTCTGTGGGTATTAGACTGCCTAAACATCTATTGGACTGTGGCTAACAGACAAGTTTTTGTAACAAATTTGGCTGTAAAAATGTGATGTTTTTAAGTGATGCTCATCTTGTATGGCTTCAGCTGCTGGAGTGAGTGTGTAGAGTGGAGTGTGATACATAGCCTATTGCAGGGGTCAACACAATCACCTCCAAGTTTATTTCTGCCAAAGAAACTTTTCAAACCTTTACCAGTCACAGGAGAACCAGGTCATGTGGTCATCCAGTTACACTAGAGCTACATAGCCTCAAGCCCTTTTTCTGGCCTGAGGCATGTCTGTTCACAATGCCTGGTGTGTGCCTCAGTGGAATCAACACAAGCCGCTAATAGGTAGCATTAGCCTAATGTCTGGCAGCAGCCCTTTGGCCTCTCTGGGTGAGGAGGAGAGAGTATATCAGCACAGCCTGGCTGTTCAAAGGCTTGTAGAGTACTTGCCATTCAGCACAGATCATGTGCTGTAGTCCAGGAACAGGTGTAGCAATTTTCACATCTCAGTTTCAGAGGCTACTGCTACCTGCTACACTTCAACTAGAGCTTGCCAAAGCAAGCTTGCTTTCCAACCTTGACTAGCCTACATTTTAATTACAGTAAACATGAATAGTGATTGAACAAATATGTTTACTGAAGGTGTCCATTCCAGTTCAGTTTTCTTGTAAAGCTAGAGCAATGAGCTAAGCTAAAACTGTTCTTAGCGCTAGCATTGTTCCTCACTTTTTCCTTATTTCTCTCCACTTTTACTGTTAGCATATCTAACTAGCCAGCTATGTACAGTCAGTCCCCATTCTCCCCTCCATTGTTTTGCCCTTTAGCATCCCTGAAGTGGTTAGCGTTAAGGGCTGCTGGCTCCGTTCCTGCAGCATGCTGCCCAGAATCTCCAGGCTGTAGATTATTATGACTAAAGGCTTATCTGCAGCGCTGCTGGGGTAATGGGATTGAACTCTATCTGGGCGAAGCGTAATTGGCTGGCCGTCTGGATGGAGAGAGAGAAAGAGGGAGAGAAAGAGAGGGAGAGAGAGAGAGAGCGGGAGAGATAGAGAGAAGGGTAATGTAGGGAAGTAGGCTTGGGAGGATGGACAGTAGTTATATGTTGAGAAATAATGGGTAAAACAAGTGTAGGGAAATGAGATGGATTGAGGGATTTAAGAAGGCTGGACAAGATGGCGGCTGAAGCGCAAAAGCAACAGAGCTCAGAGATGGGGAGAGAGTAAAAAAGGGCAGAAGAGGAGATAACAAAGAGAAGCAATTGGATGGAGGGAATAGGATGAAAGAGTGACACGTGTGGGAGAGATAAGAGGTGAGAGGATGCCTGATTCTCACCTGGAGAACACATCGTCCTTTCACCCCTTTCTGTGTCTTAGTCTTGTGCCAGTCTCTGGACATCACTCCGTCAGCTCGCTCCCCAAACATCATTTGACCAAAGCATTGCAGACACACACTGACTTCTGCTGTATATTGGACTATAGCTGAAGTAGAGGAAAATGGCCAGTGTGCAGGGCATTGCAAAGTAAACTTGGCTAAAAAGATGAGTGTGTACATATTTATAAGATGCCAGTCTGTAAGTTCTGTCTACCATGGAGACGTGGTCGCAAGAAACTAATGCGGATACATAAATATTCACCCACCTACACACACACACCCCCACCCACACACACACACACACACACTAGTTAGAGCAGACCAAAGGTGTTGTATGCTCTTTAGCTCCTTCACATCTCTGTTCTTCTCATTCAGTGCACATGTTAAACTCACACTTAAAATCACTCAGTTTATCTCTGTCTCTCTCACACACACTATCTTTCACTCTCTCTCTGTCTCTGCAAGGAATTTGCATTTAAACGTAAGATGGATGCACAACAATGATCCTCTGTCCTCCCCTCTTTTTTATCTTTTGTCATGCGTTCATCGTTACTGATAAACCAATCTAACCGTTAATCCCCTATCTGTCTTTTTTCCCTGTCTTTTTGTTGTTGCTCTTCCCGGCTCTTCTGGACCACAGACAATAATGCCTACAGCTTTGGGCGAACGACAATAGCCAACCTGAATTCGGGGTAAGACATATTTGCAATTTCACTCACTGACATGGTTTGTGGGTTTGTGAGTATATTCTGTTAGAAATAAAGCTTGCCATCACATGGAGTTTTGTTATCATAAGCACTTTTATTGACCTTCATAAAAGCCCTTGGTAGGTGATTAATGTGCCAGACGGTCAGAGATGAGCTGTCCCTCTTCCTTTTCCGTAGGAACAACCTGCTGTGGCTGCACACGTCTTTTGCCTTCATTTACCTGCTTCTGACAGTGTACAGCATGCGCCGGCACACCTCCAAGATGCACTACAAGGAAGACGACCTGGTAGCTTTACAAGCTCTCTTGTACCTGTATTGATCTCCTTACTGAAGCTAGTTTACAAAACAAATGCTTTTTTACATGTAGCTTATTTACTTGTTAACTTGGAAATAATTCTTTCCCTAAAAAGAGATCTAGTTTTGTAGACTTGTATAGCCAAGTTGTAAAATCTAATCTAATTGACTACATTATAGGCCTACTTTAAAGCACGTTTTTCAATTTTCTAATTTTTCTAGTTTTTCACATCACAGTAGCATTGCCAGAATAATATTTTCCACATACTAAATCTGATTCTGTTATTACATGAATGATTTAAAAAGACAGTGCAGATTTATTCATTTTAGATTTTAGTCAGGTGAGCAATGCATGCATTGTGTCCAGACAGATGCAGTGTTTATCTTTTTTCCTTCCCCCAGGTCAAACGCACTTTATTCATCAATGGGATTTCCAAATATGCGGAGGAGGTCCACATAAAGCAGCACTTTGAGTATGTGTCTGAATGCACTCACCCCTAAACACAAAAACAAACAGTTGACAAACAAAGTCATGCAAAGGAGCAGACTGTATGTGTTTTTACAGTGGAAGGCTATTGTACATCTTTGGAAGACTTTTACCATTTTGAGAAGATTTAAGATTTCTTAATCTGAACAAGAAGTTGTTACCTTGCAACTTACCGCTGCCATGACCTGGATAAATGAGAATCTACACAGGCATAAGCAGTATATGCATGAGCTCATTTTCAGACAGGCGAGAGACAATATGGCTTACACCTTTTTTAGACTATAATACACCTGTAATTGGAATTCTATCCTGGTGTATACATAAACTCACCTTCAGACAGGTGAGAGACAATATGTCTTACACTTACACTGTATAGGTTATGTTTCCTCACACCAATAATTGGATTTCATTGGACCATTACCAAGGACTAAAGTCGTGTGGGTATGTTCTTGTGCATCCACATCAACAGGCACACGCACACAGAGGCACACACACACACACACACACACACACACACACACACACACACACACACACACACACACATTCACTCACACTCACACTGACACTCACACTCACACACACACACTCGCAACAATGCACAGAGGGTAAGTAGGTCAAGTCTATTTGGCAGGTAGAAAACCCAGTTCAGCTTTAAATAGCAGGATGGCGTCCCAAGCCACCCCAGTGACTTCCCTGTCCTCTCTAAACCCTGTGTTCAAGCATGTGATACCATTGGCACACACACACACACACACACACACACACACACACACACACACACACACACACACCATTCCACACCTTATAAGCCTTTGCAGAAGACGGCTGAAATAGAAGAGGAAGTCCAGATTACACTCCTGATGAGAATCATGTGTTGCCCGCTGTGTGTGTGTGTGTGTGTGTGTGTGTGTGTGTGTGTGTGCGTGTGCAGTTGTATGTATATGTATATCTATATTACTTCGGCACTCATATGACTCCACTAAATTCCCCAGTGGAAAGCACCTGACATTCTACATTTCCAGACTAAGAAAGTACCCAGCAGAAGCACATTAGACTCATCATGGGCCTCACGGTGGAGAGAATTATGGGCCTCACGGTGGAGAGAATTATGGGCCTCACGAGAATGAAGTCACTCTGGGACACCATGCCACCCAGGGCCACGCAATAGTGCTTACTTATGAATAGGTCAGATGTGCTAAACCACACCTTGAGTTCCTGTAGTGAAAACAAACCATGTGCAATCCAAGGATGCTTTGGAGTGGTCTTTGGTCTTTTTTGCCCTCCATGGTGCCTGGAAGGTGCTGTTGAGGGCAAAAATCACCATTGAGCCTTATGAGCCTTGTGTGGTCAGAGTACTGTCTCAGATCAGATTATCAGCCGTACCTGCGCCATGCCTGGGCCAGACTCGATCCACACAATCACGCTGAATGGAATAGAAACGCCAGTGGAACCTGATAGCAGCTGCTGCCAAACCAAATAGAGGCTGTGTTTGTAACACAGCAGTGTTATTTGATATACCTAGTTTTAATGAGGCGTGTAAACAAACTGACTCTGCATTTTATGACAAAAAGAATGAAAGTTTCACGCTGTACCAAATAAGGGCCGTATCACGTCCCCTATTTAGCATGCATGGGCTATTGCCACCAGACAAACAGTAGAGGATGTGAGGATGCCAAATCTAGAGGGCTCCGAGTTCATTTATGCCAAGAACTATTGGCCTACATCCTGTGATGGACAGATAAATA
>JAODXP020000033.1:8905154-8917654 GCA_027497455.2 Sardinella longiceps | reverse complement strand
CTCTCTCTGTCTATCCACAGTATCCTGAAGGACTTTAATGCATGCCAATGCCAAGGCTGTCAGTGTCGCCCTGAGCCCCGCACATCCCAGTTCAGCGAGAGTCTCCACGTCCATGACTGGAACGTCACCTACGCCCCCGACCCACAGAACGTGCGATGGTGAGAGAGACACACTATTACCCACATACTGGATTTTACTGGCTGCATGGAATAATTCAGTTGATTTTTTTTCTTTCTATCTTTCTTTTTTTTTTTTTTTTTTTGAACAATGAATAGTGGAATTAAGCTGTTGGGCAAAATGATGATGAAAACTATTCTGATTGTACCGATCCTACTGTTGCATTTCGTTGTTAATTGTTGCTGAGTTTCAAGGTGAACTATGAGCCCAGTGGACTATTTTCACTCTCCAAAGTTTCAGTCAATGCAAAATGATTACTATCCTGTCCATGGGAATCTTGGGAATTATAATTCCGTCTATTAGAATATTGATGTTGTATTCGTAGCAGCAGATGTAGACTGACATTTCCAGCCTGGTGAAGGTCAGTTCATATAGGTTTGACATGCTCTTTATTCAGACAATTCAGTTTGTAATGTCCAAAATGGCGGACTTACCCTTGCCCTCTGTGAGTAGTTATACTACAGAATCCCAGCACAATCACAGAAACCACAAACTTTTTTCCAGATGAAGGAACAAGAATAAAAGCTGATTATATAAGTGACCATAATGTGTTTGACCTCTGACAGACAGTCTTGCTACCCCTGACCCTCCTGCAGCAGTTTAATGGCAGCAGGTCTTCTGGAAGTTTCTCTGAGCGCAACACATAAAAAAGCCATAGAGGAGAGGAGGTCATTTTCTGGCTGGGCCCGTGGCCAAGACCTTTAAGAGGACACCGTTAGTATTGCTGTATTGCCGTTGCAGAAGCTGGGGAGAGGCAGCGGGGGAGAGGGGAAGGTTGTTAGTGTTCATTAGGGGAGCAGCGAGGGTGCTTTTTTTTCCTTTTTGACTGTCGAGGACAAATAATCGAAGTGGGGACTTTATCATCCTTATGAGGTAGCAAATAATTATCTCCTGCCTGAGAGACCGTGCCATTAGTCCACAGCCCTCAAGGACAAGAGGGTGTGTGTGTGTGTGTGTGTGTGTGTGTGTGTGTGCGTGCACATGGATGTGTGCATGCATATGGGGGTTTGTACGTATATGGGTGCATGTGCACGTGTGTGTGTGTGTGTGTCTTTGCAGAGTTGCAGTAGCAATAAAACCTGTTGACAAGGATAGAGAGAGAGACAGTGCAAGAGGGAGATAGAATGAGAGTTAGGGGAGGTAGATTTGGAGGGACAGCAACGCATATGCAGAGAGATGGAAGGATGGATGAGTTGAGTAAGTGGAGAGAGAAATCAATGGAGAGAGGGAAGATGAATGGTTGGATGGAGGAATAGATAGATGGATGGAAGGATGGATGGAGAGATGGTCTCATTGAGGTCATTTCATTGGGCCCAGTGACCTTGACCCAGTAGTTTACCGTCCTTGAGCTCTGTACCTCTTCTGCTCCTGATAATAATAATACTCCATCTCTCTCTCAGACAGTTAGACAACGTCAGGACAATGTTATGCCACTTGTGTGCTGCAGTTTCTGTTGAATATAACTGCAAGTGTTTGCACATTCCTTCTAGCACATTATTTATTTTTTACACATGCATTAGTATAAAGTTGTTTGCTTTAATGTCAGTAGTTAGGCTATTGTTAGCCCAGCATGTGCTTTTGGTTTTATCCATTGTATCTCAGCTGCACTGAAAAAGAGGACTGTCCTCCTTGTATTTTCAGAGAATTAAATGAAGTTATCAATCAATTACATGACCTTATGTGCTGGCTCAGTGCACCTAGCTAGGTGATTGTGTGTGTGTGTGTGTGTGTGTGTGTGTGTGTGTGTGTGTGTGTGTGTGTGTGTGTGTGTGTGTGTGTGTGTGTGTGTGTGTGTGTCTGTGTGTGTGTTGTGAACTTGTATAAACTTGTTGAGTGGAGTGAAGGGCTGCAAATACTGGAATCTACCAGCTTTTATCCATAGTTTATTTAAAGACACTTCAGAATGTCCCTTTTTAACCTTTTTTTTGAACCTGTAAACCCATGGTTGGAGGGAAGGGAGAGAGAAAAATGGCAGTTATGGTGAGGACTCTTTTGAAGCTACAATGACTCTTTAGAAATCCCCCCATCTAAGTGAGTTGTTTCATATTGTTCCTGTGAGTCTGTGCTGCCGATGTCCATGCAGTGACATGCCAGCCCCACTCTGGACATCAGCCAGTGCAGCCATTATGGAAACAGATGACTGGGTGAACAGCGGAGGATTGCATTGATAGACGAGGCCTGTGTTGACCAAAATGTTTACCACATGATTGTGACTGGATGGATCTGACCAGAAAGGGGCTGGTGTTGGGTTGGACTGTCACTCAGTTAAACAGGAGCAGACTGGGAGACTTTGGCTGTGAACGATGACCTCTGGTGGTCCTTACCGGTATAGCATCTAGATGTGGAACTACTAGAATGGACACTGACGAACATTGAGAAAATCATTGATTTATGTTGACCTCTTATTTATTGACCATAGCGTAGGAAAATGATTAGTTGATCAGTTGGCCATTTAGTCACCTTGCGCAAGAAATTTGAGTTCAAATCAAAGACTATCTGTGGCATTAATTGATGAGTGCTAGTGTTGTCTGGACATTGTATCAAAATGTGGTTAAGACTCTCTCCATCCTTCTTCCTCTCTGTGAGGGAACATAAAAGATGTCTGAATGTTGTTTAAATGTGGTCTGAATATTAAGCTACTGCGTCAGTACATGGTTAACCATCTCCTTTCTTCTTCTCCTCTTCATCTCCCCCCTTTCTCTCTCTCTCTCTCTCTCTCTCTCTCTCTCTCTCTCTCTCTCTCTCTCTCTCTCTCTCTCTCTCTCTCTCTCTCTCTCTCTCTCTCTCTCTCTCTCTATCTGGTCCTCCTCACAGGGAGCACCTCTCTCTGGGGGGTGTGGTCTGGTGGATCCGCTGCTTCATCATCAACATCATCCTCTTCCTCCTGCTCTTCTTCCTCACCACGCCGGCCATCATCATCTCCACCATGGACAAGTTCAACGTCACCAAGCCCGTCGAGTACCTCAACGTAAGACCGCGTCTCAGTGACTCTCAACCATATGCAATGATAATATGCACTTACAATATACAGTATGCATTCTATACAGTGTGTGTTACACTATACTGTAGGTATATAGCGCACTTTTTAAGTACACTAAATGGTGTGTAAAAAGTATTAAGACACCTATCTCTTTTGTCACATATACAGTAGTATTGTTTCATTTCCACCAATAGCTACAGCTGTACAAAACCAAACACCTTTTTCATGCAGTCAGGCCTAATTGAGGCATGAATTAGAATTTTCTCTCTCTCTCTCTCTCTCTCTCTCTCTCTCTGTCACAGAACCCCATCGTCACTCAGTTCTTCCCCACTCTTCTCCTGTGGGCCTTCTCTGCCCTGCTGCCCACTATTGTTTACTACTCCGCCTTCTTCGAGGCCCACTGGACACGGTACGCACGCACACAGGGAGACACACACACACACACACACACACACACACACACACACACACACACACTAATATGCCACTTTTTTGTATTTACACATGTGCTTTCACTGATATTTACCACTGTCCAATAACCTGCAAGTAAAGTGAATGCTAAGTGCCAGTGAATGTCAAGTTTCTGTTTGTTTGTGTGTGTGTTTTCTCTCAAGTACACAAGTAAAAGAGCGTGACGAGGGTGGTATAAGTACTGTGTGTGTGTGTGTGTGTGTGTGTGTGTGTGTGTGTGTGTGTGTGTGTTCTGTACCTAAATGTGTGTGTGTTGTGTGTAACAGGTCGGGGGAGAACCGGACCACCATGCACAAGTGCTACACCTTCCTCATCTTCATGGTCCTGCTGCTGCCCTCACTCGGTCTCAGCAGGTACAGTAGGCTTACTCTTCCACCTCTCTCTCTCTCTCTCTCTCTCTCTCTCTCTCTCTCTCTCTCTCTCTCTCTCTCTCTCTGTGTATCTTTCTCTGTATGTGTATTTTTCTCTGTTCCTTCTTTCTGCTTTTTTCTCTTCTCCTATATGTACAAACATACATACATACACACACACACACACACACACACACACACACATGTGTGTGTGTGTGTGTGTGTGTGTATACATATACATATACACTCAGCATACATATACACTCAGCTAGCCTGGTCATATCCAACCCCTCAGTCTACGCTTCTTTGTCTTCCTTTCATACATACACACACACACACACACACACACACACACACACACACACACACACACACACACACACAGCTATACATTAACACAAGCAGACAGAAGCTGTGACTGCATAATGTCTCCTTGCTGACATCTCAATGTTCCAGGTTTAGTGTTTTTGCTCCAGATGAAATGTATATAATTTATTGTGTTTCTCTCCTCAGTCTGGATGTCTTCTTCCGCTGGCTCTTTGACAAGAAGTTCTTGGCCGATGCTGCAGTGAGGTTTGAGTAAGTAGAGTGCTGTTTATTTGTTTCCTGTTTATTTGTTTCATGTTGCTGTTTATTTGTTTGGTCCCTCACCATATAAACACACTCCCACATTACATCCACATTCTGTTGTTTTGCTACAAATACGGATGTACATGTATGTCTAAATATTTTCAAGGACTTGACATAAAGTACACAAAGCCTGTTAAGTAGAACTTTATTCTCACGTAGCTTGTCATTCTGTGATACACAAAGCCATAGGATGATAAAAGGGTATTTTTGTTGGAAAGGATAATTGACATAATGTTATGTATCCACAAAGAATTGGGGTAGCAAGAGTAGTGCTGATGTCCAAAGACAAGGCCACTCTATTCTCTATTTATGACTTTGAGAGAGAGAGAGAGAGAGAGAGAGAGAGAGAGAGAGAGAGCGTCGTGACGATGAGGCTTCATAATTATTTTCGCTAGCAGTATAGACACAGGCCTCTGATTTGGATTTCAATGTCAATAAATTCATTCATATAGGGCCCAATTATAAGGTCTAATTTGTTTGGCCTAATTGACGCTGTTTATTTAAATCAGTATCCTTTTGCCACCTCTTCTAGAGAACATGGATCTGTTTCTCTCTGTCTTGCTTTGGTTCTGTCTGTGTGGCTCTGGTTCTAACCCAAGATGGGGGCTCTTTCTGTGCAGGTGTGTGTTCCTCCCAGACAACGGAGCGTTCTTTGTGAACTACGTAATCGCCTCTGCGTTCATCGGGAACGCCATGGATCTGCTGCGCATCCCTGGTCTGCTCATGTACATGATCCGCCTGTGTCTGGCTCGCTCCGCAGCAGAGAGACGCAACGTCAAACGGGTAAACACACACACACACACACACACACACATGTCCATACTTGCTGTGTCTACTCAGTATTGTAGACCCTACACACACACACACACACACACACACACACACACACACACACACACACACACATATGTATGGAGAATTTGTATTCAATACTCCCCCAAGACATACCTAAATCCACACATACAGGAATATAGAATGAGACCACACATACATACCACACATACAATACATGCCTAAAGCTGTGAAAAAAAACAAAACAAAACAAAACAAATATTTGATTAAATCCACATACTGTTGTATGGTAAATATGGAATCCCATAATGATGGTATTGTAGCTCATGGAATGTTAAATGTTGTATTTCTTTTCCCAGTATGGATTGTTGTCATCAGCCACTCCATTTTTCTGATGTGAATTGCTCGTCCTGATTAATTGTGATGAATGAATCACAGTTCATCATGTCTTCCATGAATGTGCATGCACGTACGAGTGTGTGTGTGTGTGTGTGTGTGTGTGTGTGTGCGCTCATCCCTGTGATGCAACAACCTTGTTTGTACACAGCTCAAGCATTTTCTGAATGAGAAGTGTGTGTGTGTGTGTGTGTGTGTGTGTGTGTGTGTGTGTGTGTGTTGTATAACGTCTCTGACTCCTCCTCCCTCTGTGACCCCATTTTTCCGCAGCATCAGGCCTATGAGTTCCAGTTCGGCGCTGCTTACGCCTGGATGATGTGCGTCTTCACCGTGGTGATGACGTACAGCATCACCTGCCCAATCATAGTGCCCTTCGGTGAGTTGGCCACGCCTCTTTATGCGACTGTTTCATTCACAGATTGGAGGTGGCGAGACAGACTGTGTCACGAGAAATCCTCTGAATGAAAATAGGAGAGAGAGAAAGAGAGAGGGAGAGAGCAAGAGAGAAAGAAGGTATAAATTAGAGGTAGCAAGACTAAGTGAATGAACAAGGGAGAGGAAAAGGATGCAAGGGAGGGAGAGAAAAGGACATTGCGTCTTAAAAAAATTATATAAAAAAGAGGGTTTTTCCCTTGCCTTGGAGGACCCCTAGTGGAAGCTGTTATTAATGACACCATAGAAACACACCTCCCACTAAAGATGCAACAACACGCTCTCTCTCTCTCTCTCTCTCTCTCTCTCTCTCTCTCTCTCTCTCTCTCTCTCTCTCTCTCTCTCTGACAATCTTTTGACCCACACATGTACACACAAAGAGAGAGAGAGAGAGAGAGAGAGAGAGAGAGAAATGGACACACACAAACAAACAGAGACAGAGAGATGGACACACACACACACACACACACACACACACACACACACACACACACACACACACACACACACACAAAGGGATGCAGTGCCAACCATGCTGGCAGCCTCAGTAGGGGAAGCAGGCTCACCCACTCTCCATGCATATAAATAGCACTAGGGCCTTTTTATGTCACTGGCAGACAGACAGCACAGGAGAGAGACAGACATACCATAGAGGGAGGGGACAAAATGTAAGGATGGGACAGAGAGACTGAGAGAGAGAGAGAGAGAGAGAGAGAGAGAGAAGAGAGTGTGATATTTTGCCATGACGTTATGCTCTACTACAACTTTCTTTTATTAATGCAAATCTAGGACTATTGTTTTGTGGTTGCCTTCGCTGTAAAGCACTCCCATGTTCAATACAGAGCCGTATATTCTTCTATATCACCTAAGGTTTTCCAAGAAAGGTACTGTACATTACATACTGTACTCCTAAGTTGCTACACTGTACTGATACCATTGCCAATGTATAATGTAATTTGGCTCAAAAACATTTGTATCAATGTCAACATTTAAGATCTTATCCAGCATTCTTTTCATGTCTGTCCACTGGCTTTGGTATGCTGTCAAGAGGGTAAAGAAGTGATTGGAAAGAGGGGAGTGAAAGAGAGGGGGGTGGCATTGAAGTAGAGGGGGATTGATTTGGAAAAGAGATTTCTGGAGAAAGAGTTTGCGTGAGAACGAGTGAGGGGAGATGAATGGTATCAGATAAAGAGAGAAAGGGGTGGTTTAATCTGAGGTGGAATTATAACTGTTTCTTGATTTCAGTGTCTCTCTGATATCCATGTTGAGTCTGATGTGCTACTGTAGCCTGCTGTATTCATTCTGTCTCTCTGCATCATACTGACATATAGAAAACAATAAGTACAATATTATTTGTTTGCTTTTTGCTTCATGTCATTTCACATATAGCCTAAATACATATAAATACATACTGTAGGTCATATAGTTTCTGTAGATTTCCTTCCTATCAGTTTGTTCATTTGTTTGTTTCTTTTTTCTTTCTTTTTCTCCATCTTTATGTTTAATTCGATTCATCCCTTCCGTCTTGTGTTTCATAACATTTCAGTAAAAAATTCTCTCCCATTCCATCTCTTTCTCTTTCTCTTCGCTGTCCTTCCCTCCATCTCACCCTCTCTCTCTCTCTCTCTCTTTCTCTCCTTCCTTCCCTCCCTCTCTCATGCTCACCCGTGATCCAAATGCTTTCAGCACTACACTGTCTTCGAGGCTATGACTCATCAGGGTAGCTGAGGGGCCATGCTGCAGTCAGTGCCACACTGAAATATTTCCTCCCCAGAAATATCCTCACAATTATTTAGTTCCGCTTGTCTGCTTCAGAATACTGATGGGAGTAGGAAACTAAGAAAGCACAAGACACTTGCCATAGTCCGTACTATTCTACAAAGTTAAAAGCTGTGTTGTTTATTTAACAAAAACAAGATAAATCCATGCCGACTACAGGTAACTGCTGTCATCAAAACACAATGTTGAGGGGTCAAAACATGAAATCCATTTATCAGATCAGTCCAAAAATATTAAGTCACTAATATCTAGCATGATAGATTTCTTAATTCAGTTTTTGCCATTGGCATATGATACAAACAAAAATGACAAAATAAAGTTAGGGGAATCTTTATTGTGTGGTGACGTATCATACATGTATTAATAAACACATATCAAAAAAATACTTACTTATTAAATACTTGTATTTATTATTGCATATTTATTTAAACAATAGATGACTATTCAGTAAATATTACAAAAGTGGACATAGGTCAGGCAAGGAGGACATGGAGATGCCTGATTTGCTGGATGCCTGATTTGCTGGATGTCAAATGGATGCAGTTTTAGAAAGTAAAGAAAAAAACGGGGGAAAAGTGCTAGGCTAACTTTCTCAAAGAGCTAAGCTGCTTAAAACTTTTTTTTTTAACTTTTTTTTTTTTTTTTAACTTACGTAAAACGTTTGTAACTCACTCACTCACTTCTGTGATCTGGGCTCCAGTTGGCGTTGTGCTGCTGGTGCTGCTGGTTGTGGTAACGGTTGAGGATAGGGGAGTATAGGGGCCGACGGGGACGGAGAAGGTTGTCCCAACAAAGGGACTTGTCAGATATCCCAGTTTAGCCAACTACAGACTGTCTACCTCAGACTGCACGACAACACAGTTGTATCAACCAACAACAACACTTTTCTGTCACAAAAGCAAGTTACCCTGTAGATTTTGTATGAAACTCCTCACCTATTACACTATAGATAAGACAAGACATTTTCTGTAACACTTTATTTGAAGGTGTCTACATCAGAGTAAGATGTCATTTGCATGATATGACGCATATCATAAAAAATGAAGGACACTTTTTTAACGTTTTTGATTGTTGTCATTGTGCCATTCAGTTTTTATGATGTAAATGTGACACTTTTTTGGGTGCAGACATTACAAAACCTGAATGACACTTAATGACAACAGATATAACATTATTTGTCATCAATGTTCATGACATACAGTATCTGATGTCATGTTAATGACAGGATCATGCCACTCTTATGTAGATCCCTTAAAATAATGTGTTACCATATTTAAGACATTTAATTATATAAATATTAGTTTTTGTTACCCTGTACAACACATAACACTGGTAGTATTCTCGTACACATAGAGGTATCAGCATTTTTTGTCAGGTTTCCTCGTTTGGCTCCCTCTTAAGTACTTGTGTTTGTCTTGCTGTGGACGCATTGTCTGACGCATTGTTTTTAGTCAGCAGAAAGGGCAGATAGGTTTCCACGTAAAGAGTTTTAAACTTTGTGCTGCTCAGACAGTAGACGATGGGATCCAGCAGAAGGTCGAAATAGGCCAAGCACTTTAGGCCATCATACACTTGCAGCGCCACGTCCTTGGCTTCGTGGGAGAACTCCGAACCTCGGCTAACGACCAGGAGCACCATCCTGGAAATGGTACAGGGCAGGAAGCAGAGCGAATAGACCAGCATGACGGACATGACCAAGAACGAGGCCCGCCGGAGTTTGGCCCGGTCGCCCACCGTGGTCCGACGGAGGCGAGCGAGGATCCCCACGGTGCAGAGAACCAGGATGACGAAAGGCACCAGGTTCTGCGTGAAGAAGACGATCTCGCGGAAGGCATCCACCACGTTGTCCTCGTCGCTGCACAGGCTCTTGCTGAGTGGCCGGAGCTGCATGGGGATGGTCAGCGGAAGGAGGAGAAGCCAGATGAGGATGGCGATCAGCGGGGAGCGCTTTAGGATCTCACGGGTGCCGTCGCTACCAGCGTGGACCACCTGGATGTAGGGTTTAGGACCGAGAATCAAAATTTATTTAGAATCGTTTATTGCTGGTAAGTTTGTTTGGCTACATAAACAAGGAACTAAAAAACAAGGAAACAAGGAAGAAAATAAACAAGGACAACTAGAACTGGAACTGATAATAAACTGAACAATACCTGGAAGTAACGGTACACTGTGATCACAGTGAGGAAGGCGATGCTGGCTCCCCTGTTGAGGAAGAGGATGAAGAGCATGGTGCGGAACACCATCTCATTCTCACTGCGCCGCTTGCCCCGCTGGAAGTTGTAGGCCCGTACGGGAAGGCAGAAGAGGAGGAGGATGTCAGCCAGCACCAGGTTAAAGAGGAAGATGTTGTTGGCGTTGGTCTTCCAGAACTTGAGTTTGAAGATGAAGAGGTAAATTACGGAGATATTGAGAGGAAGAGCCAAAATGAACTCCCCGAACAACACGGTGGAGTAGAACACATACAGAGGTTTGTTGTGAGCTGTGCAGTTATCGTTCAGGTAGTCTGACTCCATGATTGAAAGGAAATTAAAATACAAGAATTTTTGAAAAACAAAAATGATCAAATCTTCATGGAAAATTAGTAGAAATCCTCATAAGGAGATACAGGAATGCATGGATACAGGAATGCATGAGCCTTCAACAACAGTCAGGCATCTCCCATTTGTTCGTTAGTAATTCTGTTAAGTTCCTTGCCCATGTCCCTTGCCTTGGTGAAACAGACTTGTGTGGTGAGAAACAAGAGAAGCACTTGTCTCCCGGTGCAGGGGGTTTGTGTGTTGTGTGTCACCAAACATCGAGACCTGAGGGCTGACTTTGGGTCCCGCCCCCGGGAGGGAGGAAGTAAGTCATCACCGTCTGAGTAGCACTAACAGCTGATCTTAGGTGAAATCCCCTCCCCATGAGGTGCATGGTGGAAAAGACAAAAAAAAAGGTTCCATTTATTGCCGCATGGCCCGACAGAGGAACTTGCCCGTCAGTTGTGGGACACTGGGTTATAGGTTTCAAGGATTCAAGGAAGTTTGTTTGTCACATGGATATGATTACTGGTGTAAAAAGATATGCAGTGAAATTATGTCACGTCTGGTGTCAGCCTATTTGGGCAGTGTGCTGTATGCATGTTCCAGGGACCTTCCTGATGAGTCAATGCGCTGTGCTGTGTGTGGGCCTAGGAAGGTGATAGGGGAGAAGATAATGGCAGAGTGGTGTTGTTGGTGTGTTGTGTTGTGTGTGTGGGGGTGTGGGGGGTGGAGGGGGGCAGGGGCAGTGTGCTGTAAGTTGAGGGGGAGGGGGTGATATTGGTGATGGTTTGTTTGTGTGGTGGCGTGGTGTGCAGTGTTCTGTATATGTGTGGGGGATGGAGGAATGGGCACAGGTGGAAGGGCAATCAGGTCAAGTGTGGGATTGCTCTTCTGAGGATTCCAGTGAAAGGAAAACTGTATTCAATTCAATTCAATTTTATTTGTAGAGCGCTCAAATACAGTGCATTGTCTCGCGGCGCTTTACAGACAGTACGGGAAGCATCCATGAGTGACAGGGGCAAGGAAAAACTCCCTTGGCTTTACTATTAATTTGTTTTTAGGAAGAAACCTTGGGCAGATCCACGCCTCATGGACTCAGCCTACCTGCCTGGGGTCTAATAAAGT
Organism: Sardinella longiceps; assembly: GCA_027497455.2. NCBI lineage: Eukaryota > Metazoa > Chordata > Actinopteri > Clupeiformes > Clupeidae > Sardinella > Sardinella longiceps. The sequence continues at coordinate 8,906,003 of JAODXP020000033.1, read as the reverse complement.
ATCCGTAGAGTCAGCAGTCTGATGCATAGATTAGCCATGGTTTAGACAGAACACCATGAGTACTGAACTGTATTGGACAGGCCATAGCATGTTTAGCTTAGCCACAAATTAGTTCTCGGCATGCACTGTGAAATATGCCATTTACAGTAGAAACTGTGGTGGAATACAAACCTCAGGAATGTCATCTGGAACTCGACTCATAGAATGACCAAACCAAAAAGAATTTCCTGATAACCAAATTTTTTTTTTTTTTTTGTTGTTGTTTTATGAGACACCTTGAATTAATAAAAGCCACAGAGTTATTTCAACTAGCGTAACAAAGGAGCAAAGTGCAGGAAACAACATTTTAAGCCAGAGTAGTCTGACATCAATTTGTTTTTGTTCAGTACCTCATAAGTTACTGGGTCAAATGAGTTGTCTCTCTTCTGAGCCTACACTCAGACACCCACAGCCATAAAAATTCCCTTTGCCAAAGAAGCCTCTGTAAACATGAGATCTGAGGTGTGACATTCTAGTGGCAAAATGGCCACCCCACCAACCCCCATCATTTTAGGCATGACTGACTACACACACCGACTTCAGAGCCACACAGACACAGACACCTGTCTCTTCAGACATAGTTAAACCTCCTCTGTTGATGTTATACTTTATATCTGACAATAATCAATACTCAGTGTAAAAGAAATACCATTTTTCCCACATACATACAGTATAACACTGTAAAAAAATTAACACAATGATGCAGGCTAAAAAATAGCAAGGCTCCATAGTAATTTGAGTTGTAGAGTGTGAATTAAAAAAAATACTAAATTATTACACTAATATTGTTCTTCCTCATGCTTTAAGATT
>JAODXP020000033.1:8882654-8900154 GCA_027497455.2 Sardinella longiceps | reverse complement strand
TCATCTTGCTATTAATGTTCGATCTACCATTCCCAACACCTGTGGCTGGACTTCCTCCTGAATTCAACTAGGAATCTGAATCTGTCTGATTCAGACTGACAAAGGAGCATGGGAAATAAATAAGTAAGAGACTGTGAAATTCAAAACTGTACTCTCACAAACTATACTATACCCTGCTGAAGTTGGAAGAGCTATTTGCTTTCTTCTTGGACCACCGGCTGGTCTTAGTGGAATAGGCTTACACACACACACACACACACACACACACACACACACACACACACACACACACACACACACACACACAACGTCTTTGGATTTAAAGAAAAAAAAAGAAAAGAAAACTATTTTGCATTTTCTGTGGTTATATCTGTTGCTGGATGACATGCGGGACACTTAGACCCACAGAACAAGTTAGTTACTATGCTACTGGCTTGTGTAGACTTTCATCAAGCTGGTGACCCGACAAGAGATGCTTCTACTAAGCCTCCCAGTGTCAGTACCACCGGCTACCTGTCTGGACTTTGGTGGTGATTGACACTTGGCAAGATAAAGACTCACATTTCAAGATGACCTAATGTCCTCAAAATGTGCAGTGACAGGTCTGTGTAGCAGAGACTGATCTTGCTTGTTGATTACCAACACTGATGGATTCTCAACAGCTCCGGTTTGGCTGGTGAAGTCTGGTTTCCATTCTTGTGCAAGTTTTCATGTACAATTGCAAAAAAAAAAAAAAAAAAAAAAAGGGTAGAAAAAGACAAAATGTTTAAAAATTATAAATTGTGAGTAACCTCATTGTGCTTGACAATGTTTGTCAGCTGGTGCCTGTTTTTTTGTTTTTTTGTTTGTTTTGTCCCCCCTTCTTGTCAGTTTTATATAAGGTGAGAGAAAAGATTGTGGCAGATAGTTTACTATGAAGGAAATGAAGAGAATGTGTTTTTTCTGACTGGATAGAAGACGTCTGTTGGCACAAAGTTAGATTAATCCCTCTTTCTTAAACGTTTGTCCGTCTTCACAATCAGCGACACATCGAAGACAAAGCTTGCACGCAGAAAACCTTTTTCATACCCTTGTCGGAACAGAAACGCTGCGCGAGAGCCAGCTGTCACAATGTGCGTTGGCGCGCTTCTGAGTGACAGATTACTAATTGCAGAAGTAGACCTATAGTTCCGTGGCTTTGTAGGCTAGTTAAAGTCCTTCAAAAGCAGTAGAAGGACATTGAACAGTGTTTGCGTTGCGCTGATATTACAGATCCAATGACTGGCGATGCTTCAGGCTGACTCTGTTCATTAAGTTGACGGCGTTGTTAATGTTGTTGATGAGCGACTTTTTTGACGACAGAGGGATGCTGAACCATGTTCTTTTGGACTCAAGTCAGTCGTGGCCACGTAACGACGTTTGTTTTGCCAATATGCAGAAGCCACCATGCCACCTGCTCGCTGTCAATCATCAAGTAGATTAGTTCACTTCAACGCGTGCGGAGATGGGATAGGTTAGGCCTAATGGATGCAGGCAAGTTTGCAGGCAGCGCATGTGACCTTCTGACCGCAGACCTATGCGTGAGACCAAAGGACAGAGTTTTGTTTAGTTTTTTTTTTTTCTGGTTCTTTTCTGGCACTTTATGTGACTGAAACCCTTGAGGTTGTCGAGGCAAAAAAATATATATAGACCTATTGTGGCTGCGGCAAAGAAACGCACTTAATTAGAGAGGTTTGTAGGCCTACTAGTGAAGATCCGCTGGAGGGCGCTGTATGCTCGTTCTTTTTTCTACCACTGCTGTTGAGCGTCGCTGAGGATGCAATCCTCGCTGAAAAGCTGTGAAGGTTGTTTTGGATGTTTTACCAACCAGCTCAAGGAACATGCAATATATATTCCCCAAACGGTAGCTGAGCCTGAAGTGGTCTTGGCTCTGATTATTTGGCAGACCAGTTTCATCGCCAGCTCAAGCTCAGTTGTTTAAATTGTGGATTCAGCAGGTAAAGCTACCATTTAGCACAGCAACTTCTTGAACAGTCTCAGGTGTCCTGTAGCCTATCTTATGTTAAAATGTTTACATCTCCATGTCCTTTTCTTTGTTTTATTGTTTTATATTTGATTGAGGGTGTGCTTATTTTTCTTTTCTTTGTTTTCTTTTTGTTTTTCTTTTCTACATTTGTAGACACAAAGCTAAACTATGAAAGCAGTAGCTACGTGTGCTGGTGTTGGCAGTTGGCACCAGATGTACTATAAAATCACATGCCATGCCATGTAAGTCTTGTTTGTAGTTTGTGGTATTTGTGTCAGTGTCGTAGCTACAAGCTGGAGATCTGCAAGCGGATATGTGTCTCGTTTCATCCATTTCCCCCGGTTTAGACCTATTGGTTTAATTATTTCTCCACTGAAGGTGAAGGTGTCCTCTCACTCTCACTTAATGTACTTTACCCTACTTATAAACACTCTTGTATATGGTTTTACAAGCTGTTAGCATTTTTTATTATTATGATTATATTTTTCATAGGCCTGCCTATTCAGACCACAGATTTTGAGTCCTTTTTGAGGTTTTTTTTTTTTCCTTTTTTTTTTTTCCTTTTCTTTTCTTGTACATTTCTGCTTGTTTCTTTTAAACCATTATTGCTTTGAAGCTGTGAAGAAAAAGAATGTCTTTTAGCCCAGCACAAATGGGAGAAGGCTACATAGGCCTAGCCTACCGAGAAATATGGACCAGCATTGGTATGATTTACAATGAGCGGCAGTCAATGCCTTTGTACATATAAGTCTACCTACATGGGCACACTATCATAAGAAGACTATGGTAGTGTATTACGTAGTACACATGTACAGTTTTTAAGACGTTTGGGGCTGGATGTCCATGTCAGTGTGTAAAATAGAGCAACATTTTGTCTCAACTCTATGCTAACATTTATGCCAGCTTCCCACTAAACATGTCAACAGGCTGTAGGAAATCTAGTAGTTGAATTTAATGCTGTTTATTTGTTGGGCTGTACGTGTGTGCGTGCGAGTGAGGGAGGGAGAGAGAGAGATGTGTGCGTGCGTGTACATGTGTGTGTATGTGCGCGCCAGTTTTTGTGTGTTAATTTATTTTTACCTTTTTGGTCCAAAGTATGTCTTTATGGTGAAAACATTTTGTCACACTCAGTTCCTTGAACAATAAAAATGGTATTCATCCTTAAAGATGGTGTCTGTCTTTGAATGAAACACTGATTTGATGGATCTCACTGCGCTATCATATGATATGCTCCCTGAAATCCACATTGTGAGTCTGTGTCACTTTAGATAAAATGTTTCTGCTGGATTTGACTCCAGCTGTCCTTCATCTTAAGCTGGGTCCATTTTATTAGCCTTTATTTCACAGGCTAGTGAGGAGATGACGGGAGAAAGAGAGAGGTGAGATGAGAGAGGAACTTCCTAAACTAAACCCACTCCTCACCTCTCTCTCTCTCTCTCTCTCTCCCCCGTAATCTCCTAATAAGAGCTGATCGTGGGCAAGACTTAGACCACAGTAGGCATTGAGTCTGATCTTGGTTTTGGGACAGTGATACTACCGTGACTTCCTCATTCTCACCCCAGATAAGTGTGCATCATTGGTTTAAGGTTAAAACACTCAGAAACTTCCAGAAATCCACATTTCTTTGAAAAATACACAAGTTTTCCTTTAATTGTGATAATTAATACTTTCTTTTTCAGTGTGGCTCTAAAGACAGACTTGTTTATGAAAATGATGAGACATGCATACAATGGTGGGGAGGGATTGGTAAAGTGAACAACTAAAATGATGATGTAATAATAAGAATGCCTCAAATAAGACTGAGGTAGTCTGTATGACACACGCACACACATACACAGGGGAGGATCTGTAGACACAAACTGGGGAGTCCCCTGTCAATCCTTTGCATCACAAAAAAATTGAATGACACGCCCTAACACATGTAATTCATATTTTCAAGAAGGAGGTTAAAAAAGGCATTCACACTACTACCTACACTTTAAGCTGTGTAAAACTGGTTCTAAAACTGATTTGTATACATGCATGTATGACGAGACTGTACAAATGTCCAGAGAACACATACATTCAACACTCACATTACAGTCGACAGGGACATTGCATATCAGGAAACACAGCAGGAATTGTGTGCAATACAATTTTCAGTCAGTGACAGCAAGACTGTGGAAGTCTGTCAAGTTGCTTTGTGCACAAAATAAAGATGCTAATGTACTGAGACCAATAAAGTACTGTAGGCCTCTATATTTCATCACTGTGTACAAGTGCATGATGTCTAATACCAGTAGAGAGAGAAGACAATATTAGCCGTCTGGAAGAAATAGCTATCAAGAAAGAAATGGTAAATCCTGGAAATTCAAGGTTCAATCTAATGATGTGGTAATGAATTTTGTATAAATGTTGTCTTTTTGTTATTTTAACACCTACTAAAAAATGCAGTCAGTAAGCATTCAGCTTCTGCATTCGATAGCTTTTTTTTTTTTTTAATCTTAACATGACAATACAGATTGAACCTTGTAGTTCCAAAAGCTACAAAGCAAGTAAAAATTGAAAATTGTATTAAACATAGACTGTAAAATATGACTAGCTAATAATGGCAGTAATTACCCAGTGTTCTCTATTACAAAAGACTACTATAAATGTGCTGCTTGCTGCAAGAGCACAATCGAGATTAAGACGTTAATGCCAGACCAAATTATAATCCCATTTTGGTCCTTTGAGAAATGCATATACAATACATACATACATATACATTATCAGGCAGATAAGGATTAAGTGTTGCATTTCATAGCTTATGTGTCAATGTATAAACTGCTTGTATGAAAATATTTCACAAAGGAAATGTTGGCACTGTAATCTGACAGCCATGGGCTATCAGCTGAGACTGAGATTGTCTGTAGACTGATGATAGTAGAAGACAGCACTGAAGATATCCTGGAGCTTTCAAGGCTCTCCCCCTCTGTGTGCCTGTGGGAAGACTCAATCCAACCTGAGCTGGAATTGCTATACATGCTATACATGCTGTGGATGTTAATAGATATACATACTAGGAAAATGCCGATCTTCAAGACCCAGATTTTTTTCAAACCAATTTAATCTGGATCGAATGATCTATATTTGGGAAATCCCATGTTTGTTGTGTTGAATCAAAGATTACTTTTTCATGGTCGAGGAAAGCAAAGCTTGGGATTTTCTAAATCAAGATCACTTGAAAAAATTTGGGCCCAGATGTTTGTCTGTATGTGTGTGTGTGTGTGCCTGTGTGTGTGTATGTGTGTGTGTATGTATATTTAGCAGAGGTTGAAACACACAGTAAATGTCCTGAGCATGAGTTTGAGTTAACAATAGTGTCTTTCTGTGTGTGTGTGTGTGTGTGCATGTGTGTGTGTGTGTGCGTGTGTGTGTGTGCGTGTGTGTGTGTGTGTGTGTGTGTGTGCGTGCGTGTGTGTGTGTGTGTGTGTGTGTTAGACCAGGCCTCTGGTCAGGAAGGACAAGGCTGCTCCCAAAGCCAGACCCAGGGACAGGAAAAAGGCCATGATGGCTCCAGCCGTCTCAGCTTCATGAGTAGGTACTTTCCTAAGAGAGAGAGAGAAAGAGAGAGAGAGAGAGAAACACCATTATCACTTGATAACTAAACACTATGATATGCAACAGTAGCATATAATTACAATCCTACCTATCTCCATAAGGTTGGGGGCGGGGTGTGTGTGTTTTTTTTTTTTTTTTGGGGGGGGGGGGGGTTGTAGTATGTATCAGAGACTTGAAAATATTGGAAAGGTTATGTTATGAATCAATTCATTGTCATGAATCATAAATGCTATATAGGCTATGGCAGGAATGACAATAGCCCAAGCAACTTTTGAAATGATGTCCGTGATACATATTCCCTGGTATACACACTAACACTCACTTGGGCCCGAAGCACATGCAGAGACTGGCCAGGTAGCCGTTGGAGAATGCAAACAGGATCATGAATATGATGAACCAGGCGTCATGGTGGAAGTAGACGGGCAGGTTGTAGCGAGGCTGGACGTTACACAGCATGAAGAGAGGCACAAAGATCACACGAGCCACCAGCAGACCTGGCAACAATTTACTGTCCATTCCAGGCTACAGAGAGAGAGAGAGAGAGAGAATTAGATTAGATTCATTTGAATATGAAAAGAATAAAATAAGTTTCCTTTTCTAATTATGAATGTAAGACAGTGAATGGAAACAGGAAATAAGAAAGGAATCCTACATATTGATTTCCTGAAGATGGAAGAAACAATAATACTTTTATTTAGTTGCCAAGAGTAGTTTGGAAAAAATAAAACAAACCCATGAATTCTAAAAAAACATTTTAATGAGCAAAATCCATGTCTTCAGTGCAGTATTTCTGCATAATGTGCCATTTGAAATACACTAACTAATGGAAAGCACAGGTTGTCAAAATAGAAGTCCTGTCAGCACTTTTCACAGCCATAAATTGCATACTGATCCAGATGGACCCCATCTCTCAATGGGTTTCCCTGAGCAAGCTAATTATACTGTCAAGATCATGATGTTGACACAGTGCATGAACTTTGGGAAGGGAATTTTAATCACTGAAATTGGAATTACGGGGGAACCAAAAACACAAACTGTGTGCAAAGAATGTGGAAGATCAGGGAGTGTAAAAATACAGTATGTCCCTGTGAAACGAGTGCAGTTCTTGGAACAGTACACTTGCGCGTTACAGGCAACATATAGTCAGCAAACACCTTGTACCAAAAGCAAAATGGACTCGCAATGTGGTTTGATCGATTGTACAGTATGATACACTATTGGCAGGATGAAATCAAATAAAAAAATAAAAAAAATTGAGAAACATTTTTCTCAGAACATTTCTCTTTTTCTTGAGAGTGTCCAGATGAACTCTGTGAGACCCTAGAATCACTGTGGGGGGAGACTTCATTTTGGAATTTGGATTATTTATGTATTTATTTATTTATTTAATCCTATGGGTGGATTGCAAGGAATCAAATCCAAAAAGTTCCATCCCTACACGTACAGTGCATCTGCATGGAGACAGCTGGACAGCTCTACCCTGTACTGAGGAGGCATCCCAGCTTGGACCGAGCCAAGCCATGGCTCCCATCCACTGGGGCCTTAAACAACCTGCCCAAGCAGCTGTAAGATACCTCACCTCTGCACAATATCAGCCCCCCCCCCCCACACACACACACACCGTAAAACACAACATCAACACATCACTGCATTCAGTACAGAGATCAACACACACACACTCTCTCTCTCTCTCTCTCTCTCTCTCTCTCTCTCTCTCTCTCTCTCTCTCTCTCAGAAGCCAAACATCTCACTCCCTCCCCCTGAAAGACATATTTACAACCCCTCAAATCCATAATTCCACCTCCCATCTTAAATTCTTACATATGTCAGGGCATGTGCACTTGGATTTGGCTTACATGACGCTCCGCATTCGATAGTTGAGAGATTTTTTATTTAATTTTTTGCTGTGTTCCCACACATCTGTTGCTGTGGTGAACATGAGCACCTGCGAGTGATTACTTTTGCTCTGTGTAGCTGGAGCGATGAGCAGACTAGCGTCCTCATGTAGCCATTCGATACGTTCCAAAAGCCCCATTTTTCATGGCTTTCTGCAATCTGGAATGTTCCGTTGTAACAGACAACGCCAGCAGATTGATGTGCACTGTGATGCAAGAGGCCATGAGGCCAAGTAAGGCGAAACATGCTTGACATTAGACTCAATCCAATTACTGTACCCCCTGAGCCCTCAAAAATGAGAGGAGAAATCTAGTTTGATTCAACCCATCCATCGCCCTACCTGAGGTCATTGAGGGCTATTGTATAGGAAAAAGAGTGTTTCTGTGACCTTTTCAGATAGTGTTAGCTAACAATCTATGTTGTTGGCTATCAAATCTTTTTGTTGTTGTTCTTATCGACAGCACTTGGTGAAGTGAACTTGAACAACGGGCAATGGATTGATTCATAACAGATTTCTACTTTACCTTCTAGGCCTTGAAGCCTCAAGAGATTTTGGACATGAATCATGAGTTTATGAAAGGCTAGTTCATGGCAGTTAAGCCTTGAGGGGGCATCAATATTCATAGTCTTCAATAAATAGTGCAGTAAACAACAGTTTCTATCCTAATGGCTGGCATCTCTTCACCTGAGGAAAGAACTACTGGAATCTCCTTGAAGCAGACCAGGCTGGTTCCCCAAAGCTCTCTTAACACTATGTAGTAGCCTATGCTAACTATACTAACTACTTAGTATTACAGTAAGAAGGTTTTGGGAAACCGGACCATGGACTTTCCAGAAACCAGACCCCCATCACTCAAGACTGAGGTGCCTAGGCAGGTAGTCAGGTAGGCATGAAACCTATCGCAATCGCTTATATGGAGTTTTGTGATTCACAACCGATTATTAGCATGTTCCTTCAAATTCTTAAAGGAATAGTCCACCTCTTTATGAAAATTGTTTATTCATCTCTTTACTCTGAGTTACATATGTGGGTAAAAGCATTTTGGTCTCAGTGCTTGTGTTTTCCTAGTATGGCATCACCAATTTTCCCCATTTTTTAGCTTTAGCTTAGCATAGGCGCTGGCACGCAAAGTTGGCAGATAGCAACTCTGTGGCAACCTTATTTTCCAGTGCCTATGCTAAGCTAAAGGTAAAATTGGGGTTTCCAGACTAGGACAATGCATGCACTGAGACCAAAATGCTCTACCCCACATATGTAGCTCCAGGTAAGGGGGTGAATAACCAATTTTCATAAAGAGGTGAACTATTCCTTTAAAACAACCACAAACTTGAAAGACATATGATTTGTTGTACCTCAGATTAGCCTAGTTCCTCTGAGAAATGTAATGCTTCAGATCAGCCTCCAATTTCACACTGAGCACAACCCTAAAAATGGGAGGACAATCTTGACTAAGGTGGCTGTGGTTCCCTGGCTAGGAGTATTCTGCTGAGGATGTTAAGATACTTTGGCACACATCCTTTTGAACAGGTGCGTCAGAGAAGGTCCACAAGGACACTAACATGTAGAAAGAGGCAAACTCCTACACACTGTCATTATTTGCAATACAAAGTATATAATGTGCAATGTTTCAGTCAGATGACCATCACCTGCCAAAAATTCCCTTTCAAGAATTCCCTTTCCCACTCTCTTTCAACACACAATATAAGATTGATAAAAAAAAAGTGTGCAGAAAGTATTTAGGTTTTTTTTTTTAAGTGTTGTTTTGTTGCACCTGCCGTGTTGCCTAAATGCTAATGTTTGAGACACCAGATGAGGTGAAATAAAAGGAGAGTAAAACAATAGGGAGTTATTGGCCCTATCTCAATTCTGTCCCTTGGTTACTGTCAGCAACAAAAAGCCCCCAGGAAAGATTAGACACCCAGAACCAGGTATCAGAGCAAGTTTGAAGATTTTAAAGAGATTAGTCTCCTGTTGACATCCTCACAAAAATACAAGCACACACACGCACACACACACACACACACACACACACACACACACACACACACACACACACACACACACACACAGATACACACATAAACACAATAACACACACACACTGGCACAGAACAAAGGCAGACAAACATCCTCCTCCACATTTTTTCTTTTGCAAATTCCATATCAACAGTGAATAAAGAACAAATGAATGCATCTCATCTTCCACACACACAAACACACACACACACACACACACACACACACACACACACACACACACACACACACACTGGCACAAAACAAATACAGCCAAACAGACTCCCCCACATTTTTTTCTTTGGCAAATTTCATGAGTGAAACAAATAACATACCTTTTTTTTCTCCTCCACACACACACACACACACACACACACACACACGCACGCACACAGGCACTGGACGAGCAGTTAGACTTACCCATGTGCACTTTGCCGTTAGACTGCGGCCAGCCCAGTCACACAGGTTAAAGAGCAGGAAGCAGGAGACGGGAATGAAGTACTCCTCTGGTGGGAGCAACAACACACACAATGGAAAGTGATTAGCGGTAGGCACAACTTCAAAGACGTTGGAGTGCCAACCGCCTTTATTAATTGTTTCGGTTGGCTGTGCATGCGAGTAAAAATATTATCCTTTAGAGAATGTATTTATGTGAAAATTGATTTTGTGTTTGGCTGGATTGAGACAGCAACACTTTGATGAGAATGAGCTGTTTAATTCCATACAGCTAGCAGCTAGTGGCAGGTATCTACACCAAAGTTTTTTTTTTTTTGGTTGTTAGTGAAATAACTTCATAAGTGGAGAGTGACTGAAAGTGAGAAGGATAACCCTTCCAAATCTGTGGAGGCATAACAACAACGTGCTTGCATTATCAGTTTGTAAAAACATCAAACATGGCAATGTTCCAGACACAAAATTGGATTTTTCCCCTCCTCCAAGGCAGATATGAGTTGACACAACAGAAAAAGGTAGAAAATGTTTTCACATATGAGATGGATTGTATTTACAGTCAGTAATAGTTTGTTGTTGGATCGGAGTGGAATGTGTTGAGCTAACATTCACTTTGAATCAGGTCATCATGGTTCCACCCAAGGTGAAATGGACAGTTTTTACAATTTTACTTGCTCAAGTGTGTGTGTGTGTGTGTGTGTGTGTGTGTGTGTGTGTGTGTGTGTGTGTGTGTGTGTGTGTGTGTGTGTGTGTGTGTGTGTGTGTGTGTGTGTGTGTGTGTGTACACCCAGGGCACAGCTTTAAGAAACCAGCAAAAATGCAAATGCTCAGTGAAGTGTTTTTGCCCCTAAATCCCTGCCTCATAGAAGGGGCCATTACGCATGAACTCTCTCTCTCTCTCTCTCTCTCTCTCTCTCTCTCTCTCTCTCTCTCTCTCTCTCTCTCTCTCTCTCTCTCACACACACACACACACACACACACACACACATGCCATTCCAATCTCTGCTCTGCCAGTTTCATTATTATAATAACCATAATCAGAGACAATATTGTCTTCACTCATATTACACGTCTCTGTCAATGCATCTTCTATATTGTATATATATATATATATATATATGTATACAGTATATGTGTGTGTGTGTGTGTGTGTGTGTGTGTGTGTGTGTGTGTGTGTGTGTGTGTTCCCTACCCCATTTTCCGCCATTGGCAATGGTGGATTTTGTATCTACGGTGACAGCCGGGAATGTTCCAATAGTGATGGTGAAGGCAAGGCACACGGACACGGCCATCACCCAGATCTATAGATGAACACATGAAGGAGTGGTGGAGAGGGAAGGCCGAAGAGGAAGGAAGGAAAGAAAAAGAAAGAAAAAGACATTATAACCACATAACAGCACACTGCCTATGAGCATTGGTTCCCCTGGGCCTTCAGCCACTGACACACACTTGAGTTCAGCACAGGCCACACACACACACACACACACACACACACACACACACACACACACACACACACACACACACAGCCCTCATCTCTGAGCAACACACATACATTTTGTGTCAGAGACATACAGTACACACCTCAATCTCTGAGCTGAATCCCTGCAACCCCTCTCTCTGTGTTATCCCTCATCATCTGCTCTGTGTTTGGTTCAAATGTTCAAATTCAAGTAGTATTTTGGGCTACTAATATTTAATGCTCATTGCCTTCCCAGTACAGACTTTTTTTTTTAAATAAAATGCCCAATAGCTAATGCTTAAGCTAATACATCAAGTTCACAGTACAGGTGCTGTAGTGTGGTGTAGGTGTGGTATTCAGAGTTCACATTCACTATTTGCATTAAACTGTTGCACTGGCACATTCCACAAAATATACATCTCTCTATCAAAAAAATAAATCTATTTGGAGCGTTTAGGCTCCTGTTTAGTTCCATGCTGCTGCTGCTGCTGCTACTGCTGCTGCTGGTGGTGGTGGGAGGGGGTTGTACCTTCTTAAAGATGCCCAGCATGGAGGGCTTCTGCGGGGGCTCACTTGTAGAGCTAAGAGCCCGGCTCTCTGTTGCAGATCCTGCAATACAGAAAGTGAATAACTGAATGAGTCAGTGAGTGTGTGTGTGTGTGTGTGTGTGTGTGTGTGTGTGTGTGTGTGTGTGTGTGTGTGTGTGTGTGAGTGAGTGAGTGAGTGAGTGAGAGGACTCGTAATCACCTGTTACACAAGACTGATCATTATTGATCTCTAATTGGAGAAGACCCAGACGGGACATCCTTTATCTGTTCCACTCAGACTCAGCTAGTGTGCACTTTCTGATTGTTTACACGTGCATTATATTCGAAAACACCGGCATTCCAAAGTTTTGTTATTTAACTTCATTACACTTATCAGCTGTACCTTTAGATTGATTTCTTTTCCAGCAACAAAAACACAGTAAGAGAGAAATCACTGGCGCCAAGGCAGAAGCTATTATCATGTATCTGGTGTTTGCAAAAATGCAATTATAGATCTGCTAGAAACATCCATACTGTTTCCTTTTTGCATTAAAAAAGCATATTTTAAAAAAATGCATTTTCAAAATGGTGTATTGTCATGCTTAACTGAACTACGGAATAATGGAATGCCACATATTCAATAGTCTACGTGAAGGGACAGTGCTTTGCCATACGACATTCCCTTTATTTCCAACTGTTCCTGTGTTTTTTTCTCACTGCTATAACCTTATGACTGGTAGGCAACTTTGTGATGTATTTTCTTTTGTTCCTTTTCATTTTTCCAAATGAATTTTCAACTCATTGCTTGATTGATTAAGCAAAAATAATGGCAAATGGAGGGTCTTCATTACCTTTCTTCAGCAGATCCATTTGTTTCTCCTCATCCTCTCCCTTTCTACCCTGATGGTATTGGAAAAACTCCTGTTGAGAGATAACATTATGACAACGTTATGATAACGTTATGCAAATACTAAATAAACATCCAGCATGATCCATTATGTAACATCTCAAAATATAGTTTCCGAGTTAAGAAACTACTATTAGTGGGGGTAACAACGTCATTTAAGCATAGCCCTATTGCACAAGCCTGCTGACTACGCAAGATAGTTAACGGAACAAAACGAAAGAGTTTGGAACAAATGTGAATGCAAATGCAAAAGAGCAGTTTACATTGAGTCAACTTGCACCACTAATCTTACTTTAAGTTTTGGATGATTTTTGTGCCATTGACTCAATATAAAGTACTCATTCCCATTGGTGTTGGGTCTATGTTGTTCCAAGTCTTTGGCTTTAGTGCAGTCGGCAGGCTTGTGTAAGAGCGCTATGCTTGAATGATGCTGAAGCATCACTTTAAGTTGTTCCTGAGAGCTTACAAGTTTAGGCAACACGACGTAGGATCCAATGGCTACCAGGATGACAGCACAAGCAGTGATGAAGTATCCAAATGCACTGTCGTTAATCTTAGAGCCACCTATCGCACACACACACACACACACACACACACACACACACACACACACACACACACACACACACACACACACACACACACACACACGAAAGAGAAAGAGAGGGAGGGTATTGTCCTTACAAATTTGGGGAAAATATTGATGTAGACTGCTGTTCAGACAGACCTAAACACAGTGTAAACACACACACACACACACACACACACACACACACACACACACACACACACACACACACACACTCACATACACAAACACACACACACACAGACAGAAACATGTAAACACAGACACACACACACACATACATTGACACACACATACAAACACATACAGTACACACACACACACACACACACATACACACACACACACACAAATACATACATACACACACACACACACACACACACACAAATACATACACACACACACACACACACTCTCTCTCTCTCTCACACACACACACACACGCACACACACACACTGGTCTGCTGAAGACTTACTGGCTATGGCACAGATCATGGAGAAGGCAGCGAAGGTCCCTGCCAGGCCCTGGCCGCTCATGACGGGGGTGGTGTAGGAGGCAGGCAGCAGGCCGGCCATGCCAAACAGACTGCCCTGCAGGATGGCCCCGAACGCTGGCACAGGGAGAGAGAGAGAGAGAGAGAGAGAGGGAAGGAGGGAGTAGAAGAGAAGGGAAAGGAAGGGTGGAGTGCAGATGGAGAGAATGAGAAAGAAACAGAGTTGGGGATGGAAGGAGAATTGAAAGGATCACACACGTCTAGTGTGTGTCTCTGTGTGTGTGTGTGTGTGTGTGAGTGTGAATGTAAACCAATTGTTTTTTTTTTATTTGTGGTGATTAAATAGCTTGGGTAGAAAGCCTGCAGTAAGCCTTGAAGTGATTTTGCAGTACCCTTACTACACATACTGTGTGTGTGTGTGTGTGTGTGTGTGTGTGTGTGTGTGTGTGTGTGTGTGTGTGTGTGTGTGTGTGTAAAGGCCAAAACAAGCAGTGGATTATGGATTCAGGATTGTTTACTCACAGTTGATGATGACGATTTTGATCATGGTCACCACGAAGAAAGGTAGTGGTTCAATGCTAACCTTCACCAAGATGGCTGTCAGCATGAACACCACAAAAATCACTGCCAGACTACCCATGATCCTTATTTTCTGAGGGACCCTTTGGAAAAGTCACATACATTTCAGCTGGATGCAGTATACTGTACAATACATCATTATAATAATTTCATAACTTCATTTTGCATCAATGAAAATGAATGAATAAAAGTGAATTCTATATAGTTACGTAGTTTTCAATCTACTCACAAACAGAAAAATAGATATCGGTGGACCACTACATTTTTTATTCATGATCTCTATTTCTAATCTCCATTGAAGGTGTCTTATCTGGTCATCAATATTAGGAATATGGGCATCATATCTGTATCCTCTTTAGGGACAACCATCTAATTCAAGGTGCTAACATCTGGCGTGCGTTAAAATTCACCTAACATACATGAACGTTCACGGCAAACATGTTCGCATTTAACAGTGGAATTTGAACGATTTTATGTAATGTCCTAAAAAGTTCGTTCTAAACTGTAAACGAAAATGGTAAACTGAGTAGAAATTACTCGCAGGAGGCTATTAATGGGAGACTGTGAGAGTTGCTGCGACACATGCTGATAAAAGTTAATGTTCTTCTGGATGTATTTCCGATCGGGTTCGCTGTTAGGTGAATTTGAACACACCTCTGACCTTTGACCTCTGCACTTTGACCCGTGAGGTCACCTACCAGAGCAGGAAAGAGTTGAGGCAGGTGAAGGCCAGCAGCGGCACCATGGCGCAGAGAGTCATGACATTGCTAAACTTGGCCTCTAGGGCGCTGCGGGTGTCCACCACCTCACCAGGGGCCGGGGTAGAAGTAACATTGAGTGGGTCCATGTCTGCAGTGATGGGATCCTTCAGTCGGCTGGTGAAGTACTAACAAAGGCCAGAGGAGACAGAGACCGAGGCAGATTAGTGATCTCCTACAGCACTTTATGAGACTAATACTGTCTCAAGTATCAGTAATAATTACCGGTAATTGTTCATTCTACAAATCCAGAAAAAAAAAGTTTCTAACATTGTAATGTAGGCTGCTACCTTAAAGGAATATTCCACCTTTTTATGAAAATGGATTATTCACCAATTTACATGAAGTTACCAATGTGGGTAAAAGCATTTTGGTCTCAAGTGCATGCATTTTCCTAGTTTGGCAACCACAAATTTACCTTTTCCTTAGCTTTTGCTTAGCATAGGCAAAGAATGTATGGCAATCAGTGGATTGAAAACCACTAAGCAAGCAGATAAAACACTCCATCCACAATGAGCCTGAGCCGAAATGAGCTGCTCTCCAAAACCAGGCAGGTAATAATTGCAGTCTGATTGCTTTGTGGTGATTACGCAGCAGTCAGTGTGGATAGTGCTCCGCATGGATCAGAGATAAGAAAGCTAAGCAAACAGTCTGTGCTCAGCTCCCGTCTCTGCTCAGAGCAAGGCAAAGGTAGCTGATCAGGAGTCTAATGTGTGGGCTGCAGCAGTAGGCACTTTCCAATTTTCCATCCAAGCCAAAAGAAATGTTTACATATGGTGTGTTTGTGTGTGTGGATGGACCAGTAAGTCAGGCGGTGAAACACTGTGGGATCCCAGAGACAAGGCTGAAGTGAATGGATGGATGGCTGTTTCAGATATAGCCTAATGGGTGTGTGTGTGTGTGTGTGTGTGTGTGTGTGTGTGTGTGTGTGTGTGTGTGTGTGGTTTGAGGTTCCACTCAAGAAGAGATAAGTAAAAAAAAGAAAAAAGAAACGAGGGCCCTGCTGAAACAAAAATGGCAAAAAATGTATGCCATCTCATTGGATGTTGAGTTGAATGAGTTATACCAAACCTTTGCAGCTTCCATACCAGCCAACTCCAGCAATGGCCAGTTAGGCAGACTAGACTAGACATAGATATTGACAGAAGAGTTGGACATGCTGTGTGGGTTAAAATGTTTCATCAGCTAGATTGACCATCTTGAGGGGCGTTTTTGTGTGATTTTGTAATGTCTTGGCTAACCAGCTATTAGCATGGATTTTCCTACAAGGGGTGAAGATTGATGTGCTGACATTAAGGACATCCGATTTCTGATTGCCTTGGTTAGCTTAGTGGAAAAGCGTCAAAAAGGGCAAGTTAAGATGATTCAAATGCCAAACAAAACAATCGTTACCATGTTTGCTGTCATGAAGAAGTTCCATGGCAACAGAGTGCCCAGCCCAAGGGTGAAGAAGACCAGCCATACAGCATTATATCTGTTAGGTCAAAGGTCACAGCAGGAAACAGGAAGTCAGTGATTCATTCCATACACATCAAGCGAAACTGATTTTCCTCTGATGGGACTGATGCACTGGGTTTGTTGCTTTTGGGAAATAACAGATTGTATTTCACTGAGCTAGTGGGGCAGTACTCCATCAAGGCCTCAAAGGAGACTTGTCTAGTCTAGAACAGCCAGATTTCAGGGCTCAATACAGGAATTGATGGAATGATGTCAATCATGTCAAAAATCTAATCTATCTAGAGCAGTGTCTAAGATTAATACACAAGCAAGATGTGCACTTAATGAACTTAATACTGTAATATTATGTAATATACAAACAAATAGACCAAGCCAACTCAAAGAATTCATCTCAAATTTCCTACTGGATGCAGTACTATCTCATTTTATCTTATCTTACTCACTCAAGAAAACACAGAAGGAAGCTAAAGGAATGTGTGTTTCTTTTAATTAGTAGTGTGATAGCTAATATTAGACACCACTAAAATAGTGGAAATAGTTTGGGAATGAAATTGAATGTTCAAGCATTGTTTTTTATTTTTGAAACAGTCAAGAGTAAAACATACATTACAGGGAGTTTTACCTGTCTTTAGGCTCGTTGTTGACTGTCATGATGGTGACCTTTAGGGTTGATGCTCTTCACATTCAGTGCTGGGCAAAGTCACACTTCAGTTGCCACCCTGATGGAGTGTGTGTGTGTGTGTGTGGGGGGGGGGGGGTAGGGAGACATATCA
>JAODXP020000033.1:8785154-8877654 GCA_027497455.2 Sardinella longiceps | reverse complement strand
AACATGTTGTCTTTGCACTATTCTACATCAGATACTGTACATGGCTTGAATGTTTTGCAAATAATATTTTACATTTACATTTTAACAAATGTCACAACTTTCTCAGAACTAAGGTTGTATGAAAAACAGGATGTGACACTGTTTAATTTTTATTTATTTTTTATTTTTTTGTAAGAGTTAATATTTCATTATGTATAGAATAACAATATAAAATACGAGCGCTATTATTTAAACATTCAGCAATCATGCAAAATAAGCAAAAAACAAACAAACAAGACAGAAAGAAAGAAAGAAAGAAAGAAAGAAAGAAAGAAAGAAAGAAAGAAAGAAAGGAAAAGGGAAGTTGTTCAGCATATTTGTGAATGAGCTGTTGCAATTTCTCGTATTTGCAAATCATAATTTCCACTGAAATGCCATTATAGCGAGGATGGGGGGAAGAAGTCTCGGCCCAAAAAAGCACAAACACGCATCTCACCTCTGTCTGGTCCTGTCCAGTCCTGTCTGTCTGTCTGTCTGTCTGTCTGTCTGTCTCCTCGTCTTCAGTCTGGGATGGCCAACAGAGATCCTGCTGCACCTTAGTCACTTTGAGAAAGTGATGAAGGACACAGCGAAAGCCTATTTTCTTTAACTCTCTCTCTCTCTCTCTCTCTCTCTCTCTCTCTCTCTCTCTCTCTCTCTCTCTCTGTCTAATACACATCCCTATGCCTGCTAACGTCATTGTCCTCCTCGAAAGCACACCTCTTCTACACACACAAGAATAACTCTAACCTGCATGAATAGACACACACACACAAACACCAAAACACAGAACAAATACACACACACACACACACACACACACACACACACACACACAGACACAGACACACACACACACACACACACACACACACACACACACACACACACACACACACAAATACACAGAGAGAACTAAAGTGAACTAAAAATAAAAGAGGGTGTGTGGTAAATGGATCACAACGGTGTTGGTCGGAGGAGAGGATTGACTCTGCCCATTTACATAACAGCATCCAACAACAGCTACACACCCCAGGGCAGGGAGGGAGAGAGAGAGAGAGAGAGAGAGAGAGAGAGAGAGAGAGAGAGAGAGAGAGAGAGAGAGAGACAGAGACAGAGAGAGAGAGAGAGAGCAGTCAATAAGATGCCAATACTACTGTGTGTACTGACAATACTAATGCAAGTTTGCTTGATTATGTGGCTTTGAAAGTCGAATGAAATAGTGGCCAGTGTTACATGTTACCTCAGTGATGTGTGTAAGTAGTTTATAATAATGCAGATAATCGAATCTGCAAGTCTTCAAGGGAAAGTTTTGGCACTCTGAAAGCAACTGTTTCATTTTTTCATTCATTCATTCATTCACTTGCTCACTTCCTTTTTGCAAATTCTGTTCATAAAACACTGTAGGCCTAGAGGCCTAAATGCTTTCCTTTTCCATAAACAGAGACACTAATTGTCCAAGTCATTGTTATTACAACTTAGCCTTCATCAGGTATGGCTTCCTTGGATTCTCTCTCTCTCTCTCTCTCTCTCTCTCTCTCTCTCTCTCTCTCTCTCTCTCTCTCATCCACAGGCAAAAACACACTCATACACATTCACTCATTCAACAACTTGTATATTGTTAGACTGCACAACTATATTGTTAGACTGTCTCACAAACACATACTATAGGCTATACACACACACACACACACACACACACACACACACACACACACACACACACACACACACACACACACACACACACACACACACACACACACACACACACACACACACACACACACACACACAAACCCACAAACTATACTTCTTTTCCTTAAGGAACAGGATACAGAGGCAAATGCACAGCGAGACACCCATGAACCTAGATTAGGGAAACATCCTGCACCGGGGCGACGTGATTGGCCACGCCAGTCGCCCCGATTGTTCTGTGCCCTCGTCGACCCCGAAAAAATCTGTCTTACGGGTGAGAGAGGATGCCATAACGGAGACGAGGAACCCAAACCGTGGTCTAGGGCGGCAATGTTCGTAGACTGGGCATGCCTTTACATTGTGTTGTTTGTGTTGGAATATTTACACACCTGGGGAAATCATTACTGACTAACCAGAGTGTGTGTGTGTGTGTGTGTGTGTGTGTGTGTGTGTGTGTGTGTGTGTGTGTGTGTGTGTGTGTGTGTGTGTGTGTGTGTGTGTGTGTGTGTGTGAGAGAGAGAGAGAGAGAGAGAGAGAGAGAGAGAGAGAGAGAGAATGTTTGAACAATGCCTTCGATTACATTACATCTCTTCGGTCATTTTCCATGTGTATCAAGGAGGAATTTTGATTTGACTCCATCAAAAATAGTAAGTCTGAGTGGTTTGAGAATAGTTGTTGAAGGATATGTACCCCACCCACCGCCCTACTCACCCACCCCTGCCAACATGAATGGCATTGAACCTGCTGTCAAAGCAAAATAAATAAATTATCTAACAGGGCAGAATTACTTAAGAGTTCACCAACCCCTCCATCCACGAACCATGGAAACATAATATAAACAGTTACAAAGTCAAGATGAAGACAAAGGCCCAGTCCCATTTCTCTTCCCTAACACTAGCACTCGTTTTCGAGTTCCACTCCAAGATGAGACACCCCTCGATTGTGTAGTGAGAAGTGCAAATCTTCCCCTAATAAATGGGACAACACTTGCGTAAAAACGTCTTCACCTGTTTTACGCGTCTGAACTGATATAAGGCTCTAAACCGGCATAAACTGTTCAAAAGCCGTCATCCACAAATTATCATTGAGAAAATCACCCACATGAGAGGATCTGGTAATTCTGTTGAAAGATTTGCGCACTTTGAAAAATATCGATCTTTTTAATAGTCATGTTTTGATACACCAGTGCTGAATTCAACTGTATTTACATCAAGCTAAGATATCCCGACATTAAAAAATATGTATACATGCTTAATTGCAACAGTAGCTATCTTTTTGAAGTTCTTATCCAGAGCTGAGACAATGGGACACAGCTCGTACATTCGGACACAGATCGGGTACCGACGCGCACTTTGAAAAATAACGATCTTTTTAAGTCATGTTTTGACACACCTGTGCGGAATTCAACTGAATTTACATCAAACTAAGATATCCCGACATTAATATATATATATATATATATATATATATATATATATATATATATATATATATATATACATGCTTAATTGCAATAGTAGCTATATTTTTGAAGCTCTTATCCAGGGCTGAGGACAGAGATAGGGTACCGACACTCAATCATTTGTTTAGCTGATCAGTTCGCAAAGAACCGTGGGTAATTTCATCTTCGCTTCAACTTCACTTTGTTCGAAGTCTGCACCAGATCTCCCTCCGTTTGAAGGGGCGATTTGAAGGGCTGAAAGCCACTATCCCTCGGTCCCGAAAGTATTGGGACACCCTACACTTACACATGAACGCGCAAACCGAGTGTTAGGGCCAAAATTGAGGGGAAGTGATAGTGAAGTGATAGTAATGGGACTGGGCCAAAGTCTCAAAATGTGTTGGTTATTACAGTGCATGCATAGCGATGCACTGTCTTGTTATCCGTTGGCTTCTTCTTCTTATTCTTATTCTTATTATTCTTCTATGCACGCTTTTTCTCAATAACCGTTTCACCTAGAAACTTCATTCAAACTTCATCTTGTAGGTCTCAATTTCTATTGTTATGCTAAGACTTTTCTCTTTTCTACTATTTTTACTTTTTCCACTATCTGCGATAAACGAGCGAAAAAGAGCTTTTTTTCCAGAAATGATGGAATTTTGATAGTTCCATAACAGAATTCTACTTCCTACTGTTGCTTCCCTTAACTACTGTAAACATTCTATTGTTGCTTTCTTGACTACTGTAAACATTCCAGAGAACTTTCAGCAGACTAGTGGAACTTCTAGGATTCTATTTCCACGAACATTCTGTTATCTGCTTTATTAACCTTTCCAGTTCATTTCTATTAAACTAATGGGCTATTTAAGGTTTTTTCACTTCCATTTGCTGAGGCAAAGGGCTGCAAAGCGAGTCTCTTTGCCTTCCCCCTCTTCTACTGTCTTTTTCTATTCAATTCTCTGTATCATCTATTCAACTTTTAACAACTTTTTCATCTTTGCCATTTTTTTCTTTGATTCTCTGTATTATCTGTTCAACTTTTGGCAACTATTTACGTCTTCACCTTTTTGTCTTCAATTCTCTTCAATTATCTATTCACTTTTTAATCGACATTTTACATTTTTGCCTATTTCCCTTCAACTTTTTGCCAACTTTTTACTGTACATCTTTGCCTTTTTCTCTTCAATTCTCTGTATTATCTCTTCAACTTTTTGGCAACCTTTCAGGCCTAGCCTACATATTTTCCTTTTTTTCTCTTCAATTCTCTGTATTATATTCAACATTTTTTGCAACTTTTTTTCCACATCTTTTCCTATTTCAACTATTTCCTATTTCAACATTTTTAAACAATTTTACACAAAGCAACTTTTTATGTAATCATCAACAACGAACCATTTGACGCAGCCAAAGGCTGCGTCCACCTTTACCACTAATTTAACTACTGATACGGGCCATGTTCATTCAAACTATCATCAACTATCTTTTTTTTTAACTATTCAATATCACCCATTCATCAACATTGACAATAGCCACTGCTAACAACTCCCATGATGACCTAGCAATGTACATAGCAACCAACAAGATCAATGTAGCAACCAACATATCCGCCCTCGCAATGGCCTAGTAACAACCTCAGATACCCCTACAATGTCCTGGGAACCAGTTCCACAATGATGACATGCCAACTGGCATAGCAACCAACATGCTCAACATGGCAAACAGCATAGCAACCACCATATCCGCCCTAGCAACAGCCTAGCAACTGCCTCCAGCAGCCTTGCAATGTCTTTACAGCCACTCCAGCAATAATGATATAGCAATGAACATTGCAACCAACATGATCAACGTAGCAACCAGCATAGCAACCTACATGTCCACCCTAGCAACTGCCGAACAACATCCTCAAGCACCAATGCCACCTTCCAGGAAGCACTTCCACAATGATGACCTAGCAATGAACATTGCAACCAACATGATCAACGTAGCAACCACCATAACAACCAATACAGCAACCAGCACCATTTTCTTTTTTTTCAACTATTCAACATGATCAAGGTAGCAACATTTTCTTTGCTACTTGACTAGTAACTTTTGATTGCCTAAACAAGTTTCCTCTTTACTCTACTTTTCTACTTTTTTTCTACTATCACTTTTTAAGTGTACTTTTTTAAACGTTTGCATGCACTGTGTAATTCCTTGGAATTGCAAATCTAGTTCTTGTTTCCATACTCAAGGATATAAAAATAACTCATTTTTGTAAGTTTCAAAGCAGGTCAAGAACCATAAAGTCTAAAAAAAAGTTTTAAATGACATGCTTGAACTTGGCAAGGTGAATGCTAGTGGTAGATTTGTGTGGCAACAGTGCTAACAGTTAACCAGCTGTTTGTGATTGGAATGGGCCTATTTCAGAGGCAAACTCATGGCCTTGATGGCTCATGTTTACATAACATTTCCACCATTACAGCAGTATTCAGAACAATGTAGCATTGCCTTTGAAATAGAGTGCAGTCTGTTGGCTTCAGTCAGTGATAAGACAACATTGTGAAAGTAAATTCTTGAGAGAAAATGTATGAAAAACACTAAATATTCATTTTCTGGTAACACTTCATACAGTTTTCTTTCTGATTGTTTAAGCACAATTATTGAAACCTTTGACTATTTTTTGCAAAACTTTTCATACAAATTCACCTTTGGCTAAGCCCCGCCCATCGAACGCAGATAAACCAATTGGAGTTCAGAAAGATTCACTGTCTGGCAGGGGTCCGACATTCGCTGGCGTAAAGCCCATAGAGTTGCATTAGGAGCCTTGAATTTTCTTCGTATTTCTTCAGATTTATAGAGATGTAAATATAGAACAATGGTCACATTATATGGACTGTATTGATTTAACATTGATGTGAGGAATGCCATGTCATTTTCGTTCAGATCTTTGTAAATTACGTTAAGTTTAATTAAATTAATTGCTCCAGGCTCCCACCTTTTGGCTTTCCCTAGAAGACGGCTCCAACTAAACCATAACAAGACGAACTAACATGCCTGTGGATTAAGTCACACAGTCCATTCAATGTGAAATAAACAATTACGGCTACTTATTGGACTTCATACACGTCAATGTTGTAGATAATATTCGTGTAACTTAAAGAAAACAAACACAGCCACACAGCTACACTCTTATATCGCTAGCATAGTTTGCTAATCACTGTTAACTTTCAGTGTTGAGAAAGGGAGATTCGTCTGGACAAATATGAATGATCTTCGGTAGAAACGTGTTGGTGGTTGTAGAAACAGTTAAAAGGGACTTGGGCTTGTGCTTTCCATGTGAAAGTGGAGGTGTGAGCGATCAAGGATCAACAGAGCAAACAGAGTTGTTCATGAACTTCATGTAGCACTGTAGCCTAAGTTAAAATGGGCTAACGTGGGTTAACAGCAGCAGCATGCTCGCCCTTAACAGTTAGGGAAATAATTTATTTACTGTACATTGACTAAAATATAGAGACACTAATGTTACGATGTACTGTACTTAACTGTTCAATCATTTATTTGTCACCTGTTTGTTACAAGATAGTATCCTTCATCCTGATCCAAATGAAACGAAGCATTGCTATTAAATCTAACATTAGCCATCAGTGAATATCCATCTCCTGGCATTCAACGAAGCCAGATTTTAATTTTGCAACATATCCCTCGATGTCATACTGGCTTTCAACTATACAGGCATATTGTAATCATATTGTTAGGTCTGCACAAAAGTCAGGAGTTGTTCATTTTTACAGACAGACGTACTGTTTCCCATTATATTCCTATGCAACTTTAGTAAGCGATGTCGGAGTCTGGAATGTCAACAATGGGGGGCGGGGCTTAGCCAAAGGTGAATTGCAAAACCTTTCACCCAATTCACAAAACATCATATATTACTTGCAAAAGCAAAAACATTTTGCTAAACTGTTATTTTTGTATACAGTACACACAATAGGTATAAATTAGCCTTTTTTGTATTTCTTGTATGTTTTGTGCATTGTCTACATCATATAAGGGAGATTTGTGTGCAAAACTTTTTACAGTTTTTGTAGAGATATTGATGTTACTGTAAAATCTGGCCTCAACCTTTTCTCCCCTTTTCACTTCACGCTCCTTGTCTTTCTTATTTTGTCATGTTCTTTGCTCCTAATTTTTACACCTTTCACTCATTCCAAAATTGTAATCCGGGAAATCCTTACTTCACTTATTGTAGTACTAACAGACTGAATGTTGAGAGAAGTAATCATCAGAAAAGTGTTTTGTCATGTCTCAATGTAGGAAACCAATTGTTAGAATCGTGTGAGTAGAAGAAGACACAGACGTTTACAGTTTTTCTACGAGTGTGCTATAAAATTGCTAACCGAGTCTTATGCTGTGAGTTGTGTTTACAGTTTAGCAAACACAAAACTTCATACTGAGTGTAAAGCACAAAGTGAGCAACTCTCCATCTGCTGTAGATAAGACCTGGGCTCACTTCACAGAAGGATAAATCTGTGAGTCCACTCCTCCGAGAGACACAGAGGTCATCTGAGGTAACCTTGGCCAAAGACTCAAGGGCAAGATTCAGAGGGCAGATGAGGTGAATCTAGCAGGGGGAATTCTGGGAGAGGTTTCTCTTTTTTTGTATTTTTTTCTTCATCTGCTGCCAACCACCGTCCATATGGCTTACCCATTCACTAAGGACAGAGGGGACAAGAACCCCCCCTAATTAAAAAACAATCTCCTGAAATAGACTGACGGATGCCATTAACACCAGGATTTTATTGTGTTCGGTGCGTCAGTGACGTGGTATATGACGTGGACATGTGATGCCCTTTCTGAACGGTTACCAACTATTGTTTACAATCAACCACACCTTTTCATTAAAGGAGGTGCATGGCTTGTTCGATCTTGTTTGATCTTGCAGATGAGTATTCCTGACAGCAATGTTTTGCTGCATGTTAGCTTAATGCTATCCATGAGTTATGCTGTGTTTTTAGGTAGACTTCTGATTCACTACCGCTTCTGTTTCATGAAAACTACATGACAACAAA
The DNA here is from genome assembly GCA_027497455.2 of Sardinella longiceps. NCBI lineage: Eukaryota > Metazoa > Chordata > Actinopteri > Clupeiformes > Clupeidae > Sardinella > Sardinella longiceps. The sequence continues at coordinate 8,869,446 of JAODXP020000033.1, read as the reverse complement.
GCTGAAGAGAAAATAAAATGCTTAGTAAGGCAAGATTAGATTGTTTTGCTAAGGGGAAGTGAATCTTTTTTTTTTTCTTTGAGGAGTGATCATGACTCGCGTGAGTGGTCGAAACTGGCCTCTACCACACAAGATCATGTGATAGCTTTCTACTTTGCTTTTTTATCAAATGGCTGTTTTTTTCCTGCTGGGTAAAGCACACTCCCTGTGGTTTCTTCTACTGCTGTGTGTTGTTAACTTGGTTGCTCATGGCTTGTTATGTGCTAGTCATGTGCCTTATTACCAGCACATGATTTTAAACACTTTTGCCATCTCAGCCTCCCTCTCCTTACACTTTACACATGAGGAAGCTACATGTATGCTGGAGTGTCCTGTTGCACCATCAGCAAAATACACACACACACACACACACACACACACAGAGAGAGAGAGAGAGAGAGAGAGAGAGAGAGAGAGAGAGAGAGAGAGAGAGAGAGAGAGAGACACATACAGTACACACACATGCAATTATTTTATGATCTCATTGCATCTCATTTCATTGTGATGTCATGATCCCGGACTGACAACTGCTCTGATTCTGATCCAGACCTGGAATTAAGGATCTTCTACAAAACTGAGTTCCTGCATGGCTTCACTTTTGCCTCAAATCGTAGGCAAACCACATTCCAGCCAATCACTGACAAGACAGGAGTCAGTTTTGGTGCACAGCCTGTCCCCATAGTGTTTGTTTGATGTTTTGAGTCTGGACTTTCTCACAGTGTATTCAGGGGGCAGACAAGGGGTGATACCTACGATTTGAGACAACAGTGAAATGCAGGAACGCAGTGCACCTTCAATAAATGCACTATGCACAGGACCGTTTCAAGGTACTTAGGGGGCCCCAAGCAAACAGGACATGGGGGCCCTTGCTTCACCCCCTGTAAATACTTACATGAACCACATTGTTATAATTTTCAAACATCATCAATATAATTATCTGTATTGTACAGTGTCTGACTCCAGTTTAAAGTCGTTTTTTGTTGAAAAACACCACCAACATAACTACTAAAATGATTAAACAGTCGATCTTGGGGGCCCCTTTCAGCCTGGGGCCCCAGGCAATTGCCTGGTTTGCTGGCCTTGTTGCGACGGCCCTCTATGCACCTTGAGACAGTGAACAGTGAAATGCAGGAATTCATAGTGCACCCTCAATAAGTGCACCTTCAATAAGTGCACTATGATAGATAGATAGATAGATAGATAGACAGGCAGGAAGACAGACGGATCCAAAAATAAATGTTGACATCATGTAGCTTGTAAGAGACACAGTTATCAGGCACAAAGTTGGGTAAACTCTCTCTCTCTCTCTTGCTTCTCACATTTTACACAAATCAGTATTTCTGGGTATTTAGGTACCAATGTTGCAAGTATTTGCCTGCAAAGTACGTCAAAATGTTGCCTAAAAACAAATGCTTTTTACTGACTCATGAGCTCTGATCAGTTTCTGATAACTACGACACATTTTACATATCTGTAGAAATGGAAGCACTGTTGCATAATTGCTGAGATTTACTTTGTATCTTTGGGCAGCTGTAATGGTCCAATGGTTTGTAAATCGTTGCCCTCTTCTTAAGTCTAATTTCTTTGCCACTCAGACCACTAATGCACAAAGAACTGTGTGTGTGTGTGTGTGTGTGTGTGTGTGTGTGTGTGTGTGTGTGTGTGTGTGTGTGTGTGTGTGTGTGTGTGTGTGTGTGTGTGTGTCAGCTACAAACTCTGGTAACATTGTGCCATTTTCTTCAGAAGAAGACAAAGTTCACTGGGGCCTCTTTAACACCTATGTGAAATAGCACTGACAATATTACCCACTTGACAATTTTGCTAGATTGTCCATATATATACACTAATCGTCTTTTTTTGTCTGTCTGTTAGCGAAATGGATGCATGGGGAAACTTCCACTGGTACGGTCCTGATGAATCCTGTATGGCTCTTACAGCAGCAAAACTTAAAAACCCAGCGGCCCAAATACCGATGTAAAGTAATTTTCATTTTGAACCTAAGTTTGACTCGTATACATTATGAAAAAAGCCAACAGCTTCAGCACTGGAGATTTCAGTTTAACACACTCCTTCAGGATATATGAAGTATCTACTACAGTATCTGTTTTGTGTGTGTGTGTGTGTGTGTGTGTGTGTGTGTGTGTGTGTGTGTGTGTGTGTGTGTGTGTCCATTCACAAGTCCATGACTAGACGACTCCACCCAGGCGCCAACCCCTCCACTATCCCCCCTTTATGGCAGCGAGGCGACAAATACTTCACCATCACCACAAACCCATAAACGTGGTGCTTGCACACCACACACACACACACACACACGCATGTTCATATGCTCACACACACACGCTCATATGCTCACAGACACATACAGTATTCACACACACACACATACACTCACACTCATCCGTGAAACGTTTACTCTGGCGGCTCTGCTACACCATTGCACAACCCTCACCTTCCTATCTGACACATCTAACACACACACACACACACACACAGCAGTCCACCGCAGGTCAGGCCTGCCACGCTGCACTGAAACAATGAACCCTGCAGCAGCAGCAGCAGCCTGTAACACAATGGTCCAAATACAATGTCCGCTTGCCCAACACAGTGTCCTTGCAGATAAGATGCTAATCGACAGGTAACAGACAAGGGCTTACTGGATACTGTAGGGATAAACAGAGATAGACAATAGACACACACATGCAGGTAGAGAGGATCGATTTAGAGGCCCCCCAGATGAGGAAAGGAACGTGTGTGTGTGTGTGTGTGTGTGTGTGTGTGTGTGTGTGTGTGTGTGTGTGTGTGTAAAACAAAAAAAAAAATGGACTGCATTTATATAGCACTTTTCCACTCCTACGAGCCCTCAAAGCGCTTTACAATGTGCCTCTGATTCACTCAAAAATGTGTGTGTGTGTGTGTGTGTGTGTGTGTGTGTGTGTGTGTGTGCATGTGTGTGGATGTTTATGTGTGTGTGTGTGTGTGTGTGTGTGTGTGTGTGTGTGTGTGTGCAGTGTATCAGTGTGTGTGTGTGTGTGTGTGTGTGTGTGTCAGTGTGTGTTATTCACAAAGACCCAGCGAAGCCGCATAAAGGGCCCCGTGTGGCGTGCATAGCAGAGTGAAGGTGAGTGGCATACATGTGTAAGGCGTGGAGGAGGGTGAGAAAAGGATGGAGGGACAAAGACGTAGGAAAGGGAAGAGGGGTGTAAACAGGTTGAGGCCCTCCACAGGGTTTTCCTCATGCCTATCCTACAGACAGCAGCAGCAGCAGCAGCAGCAGGGGTCTTGTGTTATTTAGTAGGATACAGTCCATTGAATCAAGATTAAACTCTCACAATAATGGGAGAATTGGGGGATGATTCTGTAAATCTGTGAATTAGTTACTCATCATACACTGAGAATGTTCTTCAAAAGCTATAAAATATACAGTAAATACTGATCAAAAATCCTTGCAGGATTTTTCCTGTGACACAATGGGAATGAGTATGGGAATGAAGAAACCAGGACTAATCGAGGGACTGATAATATAACAAAATATGATCTATTTTGGTACTTTTCAGCAGTTCCACAGGTAAATAAATGCTTGAAGGGAGCTGCACTTTCAAAATGTGCACCCCATGGTCCACAATGATTACCTCTACCGTAACCCCCACCCACCCCCTGCCCCCCAACACACACACACGCAAATCCTTCGCTCACACATACATGCAAAATGCTCTCCCTTTCACATACATGTGATGACATCACAAAGGGCTTGTTTTAACCTGGCAACAGACCTACCGATTTGTAGCCCCGATATTGATACGATGGAATGTCAGGGCCAGTCATGGGTAATCATGAGTAGTCACAAGTTTCAGTCGTGGCTAGAATTGTTATGTGTGTTTGGGTGACAGATTTGTAACGATGCGATTCTTCCCATTGTTGACGCAATTACAAGTCGGACTGAATCAAACATGTTTGATAATCTTAACCGGTCCGTTCTGTGGTCGCTATGATACCAATGACATTAAAATGCTGACAACTCAAAAACACCATTGAGCCTCATGAATGACTCTCAATTGTCCCAGATTGAGTCTGTAGGTTTGGCTCACTAATTGTAAAAGACTGGCGTTCTAATCATAAATGACTGAGAAAGTCGGTAGGTCTGTTCCCAGCTTAAAGGAGAAATCCTGTCAGTCATTCGAGGTCACTGAGTGTTGTTGGTGGGAAAAAGAAAGAAGAAAAGAATATAAAAGAAAAGGTGAACCAGCTGCTAATATTAAATAAATGGGGCATAGAAACTCACTCCCAATTTCATTTTCCATAGTCATTGTATTGATAGCTGTTGTTTTGTTGTTCAGTATGTTTTTTCATTCTTTATCTTAAAGACTCAGTGAACATGAACAATTTACAGTAATCAATCACACCAAATTTCTCCTTCAACTTTCCCCCCTTGTCACTACAATGCCAGTGTATACTTGTCACATTCCATGACCCTACGCTACTACAACACGTGAGAGAGTTCCTGCCACCGCGTCTGGATGCTGGAGGTCAGTTGCCATGACAACCAGACAGACGGAAACAAGCAAGTGAGCAAACACACAGAAAAAAAGGACAGCACATCATTTGTGTTGACGGGTAAAACCAAACGTAGATCAATAGATCAACAGGTCAATAGACCAGGCTAACAACAGCACACACACAAAAAAATCCTTGACGCTTTGAAATTTTCAGCTGGTGCCTCTGAAGAGAAGTTTTTTGCAGGGAAGACTTAACCTGACCTGACAACAGATCCTATACTTTAGTCTCGATGAAAACAGTAAAGTAATCATTAGAGTAATCAATGGAGAACCCCTTTCAAATCCAACAAATGAAACATTATGCTTCCGATCCTGCTACAGTATAACTATCAAATCAGACCTCACCTTCTCACAGGTACAGGAAGTCAAGTCAAGAAGCCACTCTTCCCACAGATATGTTAGCTTTGTAGTATTCAGGGAACTCTGTCTCAATTCTGTTCTGTCTTCAGAGTTTTGGGGGTTCCTTGCTCTCTCAAGACTTCAGGGATCTTCCTTTGTTCCTCCAGAGATTCAGATTGATTGTCGAGTCTTGTACTGAGTTGAGCCCTGAGTTGAGTTCTGGGTCTGATCCCTTGTCTGCTACTAGCAGACTTTTCTCTGTCATGTACTCTGTCCAGTAGGTTAGGCAAACAACAGTCAGATCGTTCAGTCAGTCAGTCAGTGCTTTTAGTGTATCTGCACTCTCGCTCTCACTTTCTCTCTCTCTCTCACTCACTCACTCTCTCTCTCTCAATGTCTCTCTCTCTCTCTCTCTGTCTCACGCGCTCTCTGTGTCTGTCAACAGACACAGAAGTCATGGCTGCTAACTCGGCACTTTTTTTTTTTTCGATTGCGCAATAATATTGCCAGTGCTTGTTTTTGCATGTCCCTGTGACATTTCTGGCCTCTTCTGGTGCCTCTTAAAGATACAAGGTGGAGTTTGTGCCATCACCCTCCACCACCTCAGATACGAGGTCAGGACTTTTTTTTTTCTTTTTTTTTACACTAACAGTGACCCTGGGAGAGTCAGCGGGACAGAGGTTCTTTTCGTTATCTTTTTCCAAGTTTACTGCGCCCACAGGAATTTTCATGACAGTCTCCCCTTTCCCCACAGCCCATCTCTGTGAGGGTTTGTGTCACATGCGGATACAAAGAGGGATTGACTTGTCAGTGGGTTTATCTTAGGTAGACGTACACCTCTGAAACATGCCTGTGTGTGTTTGTGTGTGTGTGTGTGTGTGTGTGTGTGGTGGGGTGTTCTTAATTTAGGCACGTTCTGTCATGAAGGGAGAAACATTAAAATTGCAATCATGATTCAGTTAATTAGGGGGCTTAAGATCATTCAAATGACTCAGTTTAATACATTTAATTTTCACTAATAATTCTGAATGAACATTTTATAAGATCAACAGCAATGCCGATGTGAACGGAAGGATTCATTCCCTTAACCAATAGTGCTATTGATCGAGGGATGTCAGAGGGAATGGAGCAGGAACACGTGTGGATAGTTGATATAACCCTCAGATATTAAGGATTAGATAAATCAGTTAATTCAATCATTATGACTGTAAATGAGCAAATTAATGAGTATTAGAGATTAAGTCAATATTATGTAAGATTCAGTGCCATTAACGGTACTATTGATAGGGGGATTACAGTTACAATGGCACAGGAGCACGTGTAGATAGTTAATCTAATCCTTGGATATTATGGAAATGAGATAAATAAATAACCTGATGTGATATAGTCTATGTTACAGATTACCGTAAATACAACAGTGATCTGATCAGCAATGCGGCTGTCAAACAGATTTCAAACCAACACTATGACAACCATCCCAGGCATGTGGGATATCAGTACTTTGCTAACATGTGTCTGTCTTCTCCAGAACAATGCATACAGGGGCCATTTTATCTTAAGAAAAAGCTCACAAGAAACATTACATAATAACCACCAAGGCATCTTTCTCATATAAATCTTTTTGGTTTAATATTGTCTCTAGTATGAATAAATAGAAATCATTCTCACATTATTTGAGTTTATTCAGCGAGCGTTAAGCGGCACGGCGGACAACTCAACCGGAATGCCAACACCACCTCTGCATCACCCAAGCCCTCTCCAACACCCCCCCCCCACACACACACACACACACACACACCTTCCACATCAACATTATCCATGCTCAATACATGATCACTGCGCAAACAAGCAAAAACAGAGACAAACAAACAAAGACATAGTACAAACACACACACACACACACACACACACACACACACAGTTGTGTCCTACCTGTGTCTGGGCCTGGCAGCTCCTACTGAGTGAACTCTGGTCTGCTGTGCAGCAGGTCAAAGAGCAGCAGGGAGGAGGGAGGGAGGGAGGGAGGGGGGGGGTCTTATCTTCAGCTCTACCCATCCTGTAGTAGAGCACAGGTAGAGACACACACACACACACACACACACACACACACACACACACACACACACACACACACACGCTCACTATATGCGCTCACTATAAGCACTATAAGCATACTGTAGGTAGACAGAGGTGTGCACACAAACACACACACACACACACACACACACACACACACACACACACACACACACACACACACACAGGAATCAGTGGTGTTATAAGCATGGTAGAGAGAGATGAGTATGTACTGTACAATCACAGACACACACACACACACACACACACACACACACACACACACACACACAGGCATAAGTGGTGCTGTAAGCATACTGTATAGAGGGGTGTATCCACACACACACACACACACACACACACACACACACACACACACACACACACACACACACACACACACACACACAGGCATAAGTGGTGCTTTAAGCATACTGTATAGAGGGGTGTATCCACACACACACACACACACACACACACACACACACACACACACACACACACACACACACACACACACACAGCCACATCCACACACACAGCCACATCCACACACACTTGCATAAAAAATTCCTTTCCTCACACACACCCATACATACACATAGACACATCCACACACACTTGCATAACAAAATCCCTTCTTCTCTCGCACACACACATACACACACATCTGCATCACCACTGACAAGCATGGTCACACAAGCCCAGCCTCACGCTATCAAGCTGACAAATACAGTTTATCTACACACACTGACACTACAGAAGTGCAGAAACACTTACAGTACATACATGCTGTAAACAGGGTGCACTCACCTGACATGGCCATGAAGCAAATGTATACAGGCACAGACTGATTTCAATGGCAGAAGTTTGTATAGACTGTGTGTGTGTGTGTGTGTGTGTGTGTGTGTGTGTGTGTGTGTGTGTGTGTGTGTGTGTGTGTGTGTGTGTGTGTGTGTGTGTGTGTGCGGTACAATGTTGGGAGGTTAAGTATCTATTGTGTTCTTCTATTAGTGCGGTGTCTTTCACCTTATCAGATTCACCTTATCTGATTTTAGCTTACATTGTTAATACAGGTCTCTGTGTGTGTGTGTGTGTGTGTTTGTGTGTGTGTGTGTGTGTGCTTTTGCGTGTGTGTTATGTCACTCATCCTGAATAATCTTGTCAGATTAACAATGAGCTGTTATATCAAGTCATTTGACTGAAGGGATTTGCAACTGCCTTCATATCTCTCATTGAAATTTCAGCAGTGAGTACACTGTAGACTTGTTCCACTGCAGTACTCAATATATTAGTTCACTACATCAGGGACTATCGGGTCGGGTTCCCCAGAAGCATCCAATCAGTGAAGACTGACAGAGAGCAGAACCAATACCTTTAAAGATCTCAGAAAGTGAGACAGGCTGATTGGCTGACAGACCGACTTGAGTAGCTGTGTGATAGCTGGGGAGTGCGGGGGCTTACAGTGACAGGAAGGGACAAGGCTGCAGAGGGCTAAGGTGCAATCAAGTGTGGCGCAAAGTACAAGACTAGGGTGTGTTCAAGGACAACAGCACGTTTTGATACTTATTATATCATATTAAATACCTTTTATCTATTACTCTTCAGTGGCCTGACAAATACTTATGTGCTTTGTTTCATTCAGATTTTCTTCTATTAAAAGAGAGAGAGAGAGAGAGAGAGAGAGAGAGAGAGAGAGAGAGAGAGAGAGAGGAAAAGGGAGAACAAGATCCTTGAGGGAGTAAGACAAACAGGGTGGGGAAAAGACAGGAAGTGTGCTGGGGAGAGAGAGAGAGAGAGAGAGAGAGAGAGAGAGCAAAGGAAAGGGTAGACAGAGAAAGAGCAAGAGAGAATGTAACTCGCTTCTTCAGTTAACTGTCAATCAATGGAATCTTCCATTCTCATTGGTAACTCACTTACTCACATCGCTGAAAGTTAAAATAATTTTATCTCCGTACCCGCCCACATCGCCTCGCCAGTAGCTACTCGCCTGTCTTTTTACTCGCATCACTCAAACACATTGACAATACGTTGTCCCACGTAGCTTAGCGATGAGCGAGTAACGATGTATCTGTACAGGGCTTTAGTGCATGCTTCTAGAACTCCCAGCGAAGGCTTCCACACCTCGCGAGTTGCTAGGCCCACCCTCATCTCTCCTCTCCTCTCCTCTCCTCTCCTCTCTGGTGCGGGTACTTGATAGACGCCACATAAAAACGCACATTAGACGCCTGAGCCGGCTAGAGGATCTCATAATCATATTCTAGGCAATCTATGGGGCTGGGCAACTCGTCTCAAAATCACATACATTTACGGCTCTGGCCAAAATGACCTCAGAATCACACTCAATCAGTCAACCAATCAGTTTGTCTATAAGCCATTCAGTCAGCCTGTGAGCCAATGAACCACTCAATCTGTCAGCCAATCAACTGGTCTATGAACAGTGGTTAAAGTGGGATGTGACAGGAGGGGGAAGTCTCAAATTCTAACCCCTGTTTATGAACCACTTAACCCATCTATGAGCCTTAGGGCTGGGATTTAATTGTTGCAGACAACACATCTGTGCATGCATTATGGCTGGCACGCTTTTGATCGTTTCCTATGTCGGTCAAGCATGTCTTCACAAGCAAACACCACACATCTGCATGCAATGCAATGCAATGCTGACAAAAAAGTAGGGCTGCTCGCACAGAAAGCAGTGTCTGCAAGACGTAATGTTGACAACAACGCTAAGGACTTTTTGGATCTGGTATTACTGTGGTCTATGCCAAGTGTTGACCTCCATGATTGTGCGTTTTCACTGCGTAATGCTGCAACAAGTCTAAACAGAGAACACCACGGGACACATACGCTTGGGACATGCGGGACACAACCACTTGCCCTTAGTCTTACTGCAAGTAAACTCCAGCCCTTAGCTGGATACTTTGAGACACTCAGATGTCTGTCTGTGAGCTACAGTATAATTTCCTGTGTTATTAATCGCAGACAGATGTGTTGTATTGTGTTGTAGCTTGATTGTTGATTCTCCTTCAGTAAGTCGCTTTGGATAAAAGTGTCTGCTAAACACATAAACGTAAATGTAGACAGACAGCTAGCTACTAAACAACAGGAGTGGGAGGGAGGAGGGTACGAAGAAGGGGCCGGACTTGGCGAGCGGTGTGGCCGACGAAGGAGGAGGTGGTGGCTGCAGCGTCCCAGGCCGGCCGGCGGACTCTTGAACTTAGTTTTGGCACGCTACCAAAGTACACGGACACACTGATTGAACTGATAACCCACTGATTGCCCTCGGAGGGCAGCCCGATCAGGAGCAAGAAGGGCTTGGATGTTGTTGGGATGAGGTGATGAGGCGGATGACTCAACAAGACTTATGCGTGTGTGTCTGGTGTCTGTGTGTGTGTGTGTGTGTGTGTTAATCTGTTGGACTATTCAGATATGATTCCTGATGTAAAGTGGATCAAATTAAGTATGTAAACTGTGTGTGTGTGTGTGTGTGTGTGTGTGTGTGTGTGTGTGTGTGTGTGTGTGTGCGTTTGGGTGTGCACCACATGTGCGTGTGTGTGATCTTGCAATTACATTACATGACCTGTGAACCCTGCTGTCCCCCGACAGACAATGCGGTGACAGGAGAGGAAGTGAAGACCGCACCGCACGCTTCCCTTCCTCTTCCCCTGCTCTGGGCTACAGGCTGAGTGCAGCCAGGGCGGGGGAAGGAGGGTGGGCTTCAGTGGGTGGGTGCATGGGGGTAAAAGAATGTTGCTGATGCACTATTTCCACTCTCATTCTTTTCTCAGTCTTTTTTTCCACGCCACCCCCAAATCTATTTTTAACTACTAGTCATACCTCACAAATCTGTTGTTAATTGCCTTGCTCTGATCCTGTCAAACGTTGTCTCCTCAATGCAACCCTCCACCGTGTGGCTCGCTGTCATCGACACAGCAACAGCAAAGCATTCTGGGACAGCTCTAGGTAGAATTCAGGGCTGCGGACCACACAGGTGCCAGGTGTGTAATGCATGTCGTGACACCTGATGCTTAGGGAAAGGAGTGATGGTGTAACTGGTCTAAAACTTCCACTCTATGACATTGTTTGGTTTTTCTACAAGTTTCTCATCTGTAGATGAGAATCTATGAGGAAGACTACTGTCTGACTAGGCAAACAAATTTGTTCAGAGCTCCCGAACTTTTTTTTTTTTTTATAATAAACCATTAGATTCCCATTAAAGCCATAAAGGTCATTCACTGCACATCCTATTTCTTAAGCATTTTCAAAAATCATATAACATTTATTTGACCTTTTTTTTGTGCGATGGATAAATGTGGTATTTGATGCATCATACAAGTACTGTGAGTGACAGTTGGGGTCGGGGGACAGAACTGTCCAGTTGTCCTCTATCTCTGAACATCCCATTTCCCTCCGTCGGTTTCTCTGTTATTGGGCAGAGTGTAGATGAAGAGGACAACATGTCCTTCCGGCTTTTGTCTTCAGGCCATCGAAATGTTTCTTGCCCTTAGCAAACAGCTTCACACCTAAAGTGCCATGTTTTTGGGCAAATAAGTCGTGCCCCAGGTGAGAAAACACAATAAACAGCCCGGGTGTGTAGCGGAAACAGGAAGTCAAACATTGATGTTAGTGCTGATGTTGTCCATGGGATTCTTCCTCTATATGCAATAACTCATACAGACTTGCTACTGCTGTTGGGGCCTCTCATGGTGGCAACTGTCTGGAATACATAGAGCTAAATAAGTGTTGTACGCTTAAAAATAAACTGCAAGAATAGATAATTTAGAAACAGTGTGATAAATCTTTAACATTAAAACACTGGATTAGGTAGTCTTAAAATCAGGTGAAATAATTTTGTCAGCTTTTGAACGATTTTTCATGACATTCCAATGCAGAATGCACTTCAATACCTCTCTAACAAGTGTTGCACAAAACATTATGAGTGTTGTGAGTTAAATGGCTTTTTTCTATGATGATGTACCATTGATGTCTGACTCAGTGCTTTTGGATCAACCCCAATGGATTTTTGTCCTTTAATGGATGGACACTGTGCTGTTTTGCTGGTAGGCCACCCAAAATAGGACAGGCCCTCTGCTTTTGTTCCCAGCTAAAGTAAGTAATTAGTGTCATTAGGGACAATTAAAGCAGCAGACCTTCAACATTAGTCTCAGTCTGGCCCATATTGGTGAAATGGCCTTTGAATCACACTGGGACACAAGCTGGCACTGATTAATTCATTTGTGAGAATAAATAAAACCCAATTATATGTACAAAGAGGGCGATAAAACACACAAAGTTCCCACCAATGCAATGATATCACTTACTGTATGTTCCAACCGACTGGTTCAAGAAATAATAATGTTTCACGGATCTTTTTTCCTATCGGGGCGCGGTTGATAATCACGCAGGTCGACATCGTGTAATAGGTCTGATTACTGTCTGGTTCGTGCAACACAGTGCCACACAGAGCAGTGACTTGCGCCCTCTGCTGTACGGTGTGATGTAGGCTACAGCTAATATAGCATGTCCCCGCTGACATTTGGAGTGTCACTGCTGAACATAGAAATACCAACACAGCTCGTGACAAAATTGCCAAACAATGTAATACGATAGACAACAAAATTCACTGAGGACCTGAAATGTGCGACTTCAGAAACACTCCAACCGTTTTTTTGAACCTCCAGTCGCGGCACATCTATGAGCATAGAGCATTCGCACCGGTAAAACCCACAGGTAGCCTAAATGTCAGAGACGTGAGGTGCCCACAGACTCACGGGATTGTTATAGAAACTCCCGAGGGATGTCTTGACATACAGTTGCCATTTCTTTGGATCACCCTGTAAAGTTTACAACAGAACACCCCCGCAGTCACCAGCAGCTTTTTAAAAACGACAAACCCAATCTGAATTGTGCGCGTGCATGTAATGCTTCTCCGTTTCTATGTACACGCGTGCATGCCATGTGAAATAGTGTTCATCATTCATCATTCAATCACATTCAAGTTTTTGTTGTCCTCTTTATTTATCTGTACACGTTTAAATACATTCATCAACAAACCAAACTCAATTTAAAGCAACTGTTAAGAGAGAGAGAGAGAGAGAGAGAGAGAGAGAGAGAGAGAGAGAGAGAGAGAGAGAGCGGTCTGTAACAAATAGTTAAAAACCTGTTTGCTTTATGATTTTTTAATGGATTTTCCCCTCGTTCTTTTTTTTCGTTCTCTCTGGTGTTCACACTCACAGTCTCTCATGTTGTGCTGACACACCGTCTCTATTACAATTTGTCAGTGTCTGTATATAGATAACAACATTTGGATATACTGCAAGTGTAAGAAATATGTATATAAATATGATTTCTTCTGTACCTCTCAATGGTTTGCTATATATGATAGAGCATACTGGTGGTTTGGCAAATAGTGTTGCTTGCTGCGCGTTGGCAATGGTATCTGTAAACTTCAGGTTTGGCTTCCGGCTGAGGGCACGTCTTGGTGAGGAATAAAACCGCTGTAATGCATCACGATGTCTGGAAGAGAAGATGCAGGAAGGTCATGGATGTGCTAAGCTCGTTAGAACCAACAAAGCAGTCGGGGATCTGGATCTGTTCGTATTAAACAAATACCATACGTCATGCGCCATGCGCTATTACGCATTGTCTGCGTATTCCAATCATCGGCCTTACAGCAGCAGTTAATCCGATCATTATGACCTTACACTGGACCAGACAGGCACAGGTTGTATATACAGGTAGCTATTGCCTTCGGTTTCACGTCGCTGAAATTTGTTTCGGCACTACTTCACACTGTAATGTTTTAGCCTATGCGGGCCTCCAGCAATTACCAAATGTCAAGATAAAAGGACACATTGTCATGGTAAATTTAGGGATAGGTGAATAAAACATTATTTTAGGTAATTAACATGCATTTGCAATAGAAATATGCAACTTTGGATAATGCATACAGTATATAATAATACAATGCAATGTTCTTGTTGTAGTGTGCACATATATATTCATAAGATGAGATAAGGCAGAATTGTTCCGAATACTCACACACCTGCTTAGAAACAATATCTTAATAATCTGCGGCATCATAGCATTGCCTCCTCGGGCATAGTGAGAGGATCATCTTGACTGCAAAGGGGAAAGATAGATTTTTTAGATGGCAAATAATTTGCATAAACAACCAGTGCTCAAATAGTGCTTAAAATCAGCCCTTTTTGGTCAACAAAGGAAAAAAGGAAAGCTTTACTATTTTCTGTTTTGGATTATAGTGGTTTAAACCAATTAAAAAGCAAGGGCATTCTACAAGACATTCGTACACCTCATCCAGTATGACCTTAAACCTCCTGCTACAAGTTGTTCTTATTGTATAAGTTCTTGTTGCTTGTTCCATGTGTGTAGTGTGGATTGTCTGTTGTTGTTGTTGTTGTTGCTGTTGTTTTTAAGTGAGGTGTCACAGGTCTGACAAATAAAGGAGATAGTTTCTTTCTCTCCTGTAAAGTGAAGACCACCCCACATTCTGGTAAAGCTTGCAGGGGTGAGTTTTAAAACTATCACCAGTAATAAATCGTAAGGTACTATGCCCTTATTTCAAAGTGGAGGAAGTTGGTGCATGTACAAAATATCTCCATCGTCAAGGAGGACTGACATAATAGTTGACAATAAACATTTTAATTTCTTTTAGAGAATTAAGACCTAATCCTGCGAATTTAAGAATAATCCATACCTCCTTTTTCCTGTCAGAACGGAGTTGAGAAACTTCTTCACTGCCATTTGTTTGCGGTAACGGCTGTAGTTGTCGGTGAAGACCGCGTCCGAGTGGCGCTTTGCTAAGTGATCATCGTCGAGATCATCGCTACAAATGCAAAACATTGCACCAGTTAAAACAACTCGCTCTGCGCTTGTAATCAAGTGTACGATCACAAGCATTGCCTTTGTCTTCTGGCCATAATATAGTCTTTACCTAATTCGCTTCCCCATCAAAGAGTCCAAGTACTCTTTAGCGGAGAGCTGCCCGAGGAGTTTGCTGTAACCACTAGTGAAAAGACCATCTGCGTGTCTTCTTGGTCTAAAAATCACACAAGCATAATAGTTCCAATTAGATTTCCATTCGAAAAATAAATATTGGCAACATTTGTGACATAGACCAATGCTTTATAGGCTATGCATAACCGTCGAGGGAATAAACAAGGAAAGATTAAACTGCAAATTGCCACTAGAATTGCATAATAAAACAATGAAATGCAGTAAACTCTTGTCATCATACCTTCCAATAGTGTTAGCAATCTCATAAAGTAGTTTATAGCTCTCTAAGTCTTGTGCGGACGGGCTGCTGGAAAGGTCGGTGTCACTCCCATCTCCGTCAAGATCTTCTGATCTAAAGAAAGACACAACGGGACTTGGACGTCAGGGGAGAATGCACACAACATCCCCGGAGACTTTGTTCAAGCTGAAAACAAACACCTCAGTCTTGCACCTGGAACCACTGCTGTGCATATCGAAAAAGTGAAGTGTAATTCTTATAGATCTCAATTTACCTCATCGCTGCGATGGATATTGCCGGAAGACCCAAAGTCTTGCAACTCAGTGCGCTCAGTAGTACAACCAGGACCAAAGGTTGGACACCGCTCATTTGTCTCATAGTTGTGCTAAACGTGAGAGGAAAAACAGCACTGGAATAAATCTGATAGGTTTCAAAGGTTTTCAAATAGGCTGCAGCAACTGAAGGTCAAAGTTTTTTTTTCTTGTCTTGAAAAGCGCACAGCGACGAAATTACGAATGAAAAGCCTATGTTTTCCTCCTTAATGTAAAGTCTATTATGCAAATGCTGTAAATATATGCTGGAACTCGCGGTAGTTATATTAAAATGCAGCTAACAGTGAATATCCCACGTACTTTTTTTTTCAGCTAAGACACGAGTTGCCAGTTGGAGCTATCCGTGAGAGCTCTCCAAGGTTCTGAAATGCAGACCGAAAAGTATATCTGTCTTATGAGGTCTTGTTTTTCTTACGGACTCCAAAGTGTCCTCGACTGCCAACGCTACGTCCGCGGTCGCATTTTATACACCTTAATATGTGACCAGCACTGAAGAGCAATCAAATTTTCATTCTCAGTGCGTCATGACGCATCCCTACAGAATACACTCCCTCGTCAGCCGGTGGCTAATGCATGCGTAAGACCGACTGGAAATTCATTTTTAAAAAATCCAGAATACAGAGTTGACTGACTCATGCTAAAAAAAAGAAAAGAAAAGAAAAAAAATCCAGGTTGTGGTGTGTGTTTGTGACATGCTTATTTGCAGCAGAGGACGAGTATTAATTGAGAAGAGTTCCCAAGTAATGGAGAACTGAACAGGGACAGATAGAAATAAGACATGGCCCAGTGGCTATCAACAAAACTCAATGGAAGCAAGACATTGACATTATGATAGACTGCAGTACATATTTAGGGCATGTGCTATTTTTGCCTCTCTCATTTTGGGAGATTATTTTAGAATAAAACAGAAGGACAAGTAACAGCCCAGCCAAGATGGATAATAGACCTCTTAGCCATAATTTAGCCAAGGAGGGGTCTTGGTGCACATCCCAGAGGATTCAACCCCTTTTACCATTTGGGGTTTTTACTTGGAGTCTGTCTTATAGCATCAGTGAATGGGGAAGCGTTCCAGTAAATCAGTTTTGGCCTTCATTAGCTGCCTTGTGCTGGTCTTCGCAGTCATTAGAGCACTGGTATGTACCAGTACCTCCCAATACCTCCCCTCAACTTGGACACACACACACACACACACACACACACATACTCTCACACTCACACTCTCTCTCTCTCTCTCTCTCTCTCTCTCTCTCTCTCTCTCTCACACACACACACACACACACACAAACAAACACTCTCTCTCTCTCTCCCTCACCCACACACACACACACACACACACACACACACACAGGCATACACACATTGTGTTGTGTGTGTGTTGTGTGCAGTGGTCATCAGGCAGATTGCATTAGAGATTCTGCAGGTCTGCAAATCAAATTAGGTGAGGCATATCTTAATACAACAGAAGATTTTAGATTAAGCAGTTCTGTATGATTCTCAACATGAACCTACATCATCAATAATCAATCCTATGTTGGAGGGCAAACAAAGCTAAGGTTGTCAGATGCAAAGGCAAAAATATTCAACAGTTGTAGGCACACATTTGTCATGATAAACTGATGGATCAAGCTCAAGTACATAAGAAATAGAGTGAAGAGACCTATGATTGGTTCCTTTCTATTTAGCAAGTCCTTGCAAACAGGCCAGATTTGTTTAAACAAAAAAAGAGAAAGAGACTATTTAAAAGCAGAGGGCGTGATGAGACTAATTTAAAGTGATTTGAGTGTGGGCTGAGACAGACTTGCTTGAAGTCATGTCATTTGCTGTTACATTTGCAGTTAACGGCAAATTTGAGCTGTATGGATGAGCAGAGACTAAGTAAATGTGTGAAATAGATGGAGGGGTCTTCAATGAGTCTCTCTCTTCCCTCTCTGCTTTTGTTGAATAAAACCAGTACATGAACACCAGTACACTTTGAAAAGAATTTGTCTTTTTTATTTACTTATTTCTTTATCTACTAATTTTTTCACGGCCAATGACTGACTTGTGAAAACAGAACTTCAAATATTTTTTCATCCAAGAGTTGTACCGAGGAGGGGTTCAATTCCGTTTCCCCTAGAAGTGTTCTTGTGCAATGACATTTGTTAAATCACAATGAGACTGACATTTGCAACATCTTCTCTATTACTTAAGAGTCCGACTGTGCTGTTTTTGGTCAAACACCTTAGGAGCTAAAACAAGAAGCCATTTGATAGCATTACTGTCTGTATCTTCATTTGAAAGAGTTGTGTCCTCAGTGCCACCCATTAATTCTGTGTCTTCTGAAGGGAAGGTAATTATAAAAATTAGCAGATTCAACAAAATATAGTTTTTTTTTTAATATGATATTTTCATTCTCATTTGTTACTGTGCAAACACTGCCATGTATACTTCCCAACCAAGTTGTTTGCTGTCAAAACACCAGATCAAAATCCAGGCAATGTCATTAATTACTGTTGAAAATTGAATAACTTGAAATCCATTACAGTAACAGTTGGGACCAGACCCGAGATGTTGTCCAGTTGTGGCAGACCACAATTTTGCAGGGGACAGTGGCCTGGTAGTGGCCTCTGGTCGGGCGTCAGGGGCATAATGGTGGCCGGTGCGCAAAACCAAATGGCTCTCTTGAGAGTGTGTTTCCTGCAGGGGAGCATGGGATTGAATGACTGAATGAGGAAATGACAGTGCGTAATAAAATGGTCGCTCCCTCTGTTTCTGGTGAATTAGTTGTTGTTTTTTTCTGAGGTCACTCAGAAGACATACAGATATATAGTGCATGTGCACACACACACACACACACACACACACACACACACACACACACACACACACACACACACAGATAGACTCATAATCAATGTCTTCATAGTAAAATGCCCCCAATGTTTCTAGTGTTGTATATGGCACATGCATAGTGAAGTTTAAGTCTCATTTATTTACATTATTGTCAATTCATTCATAATGATAGAAGGAAAAACTTTAGGTGAAACATCGGCACTGAAGCTATAACGGCTCTCTTTCATCATGCATATGAGTCAGACTTCCTCCCAACACTGCATTCTGTCATATTCATTCAGCAGCTGCACGGCAGCAGTCATGTTTAATATGTTTCAACACTTTGACCTTTTGACCCTTAGATTAATTTTCATGAACTTTGATGATTAATTTCCCGTGTCACGGCAGCCATTAATTACTAATAATGTTACTGTGACACAAAGAATGTGCCAGGTCTAACATTGGAGTCAATGTAACCTGAGATCGTACTTTCAGTTTCCAACAGTCAGGTCCCATTGATTCAGTGTAAAGTGCCTGTTCGCTTCTGTGTTCGCGTTCGGTCTGTGCTGTATCAAATTATTTTGTTCCACTCGCTAACTTGCGCGTTCAGCAAGCTCTTTCAACAGGACTATGTTTGAATTCACTCCGGTATTTTCCTTTAAAGATCATTTGCTGCATATTAAAAAGTCTTGAGTACACAGTGTAGGGGACCTATATTCTCCCACTGACCTCTGTCACATTTGTCCCTGGGGAACCCCATGAGAGTATGTGTGTGTGTGTGTATGTGCTGTCCCCCAAATTGTTCTGTTGCTAATTTAAAATGAGTGTGTGTCTCATTCTTTTTCCTTTGTCAATTATTGTTGCTACCACAAGCGTACATGTTAGCTACTGATGCAACTGTGGTTGAAATTGTTGACGTGTGAGCAAGCCATGAAATTTAATGAACTCAAATTTTGAAATATTTAGGTATTTCACACTTAACTATCACCAATGCTATAGTTATTCAATCCTACACACAATTAGCTCACCTATCACCACAGTAGTTTATTTATAAACCTTCATTACTTTGTCTGGGATTCTGGTCATTGGCCTTAGTTCGATCAGGATGCATCCCATCCTGGCCAATCAGCGAACTTTGAGAATGCAGCAAAAGATTACACAGGCATTCAGTCCAGGGCTGATCCAATCTTCTCATCATTTCTCAATAGCCGGAATCCCGGACCCTCGGACAAAGCGGAGCGATGCGCAGACTGAGGAGCTGGTTATGACCAGTGTTAAGTAGCAGAGTGAAGTAGACTGTTAACACCAACACACCCACATACACTCTCTCTCTCTTTCTCTCTCATGCAGAGTCTTTCTCACACACACACACACACACACACACACACACAGACACACACACACCACTTCCTCTTTTGCCTTAACATGTCAGCCTTATCTAAATGCCCCACGTCTCAAGCATCCGTCGACTTCGATCACGTTGGCATCCCATCGAGGACAGGAAACTAAGTGAAAAGGCCAAGGCCGAGGGGCAAGGACTGGCATTTACAGCAGTGCCACACACACAGCGCTTGTGTTTGGGGAGGAGAGGGTACAGGGTGCTCTACACTAAAGCCCTATTTAAAGCCCCGCTTCTGACTTTCTGTAAAAAAAAAAATAGAATAGAAGTCTTTTCTTTATATGCAAGCGCAACTAGGAACCACGGCCATCCTGTGAAAGACATGGGCAGGAGGGAAACTCTAACCTGCTCTAACATAAGATGTATTCTAATGCAGGGCTGGGGCGTTTACGTGATCAAATTAGTCAGCAAGGTCTGTAGATAAAATGAGAAGACAAAAGTGACCCAAAGGCATTGTAGCCTGTGTGTATGTCTGACTTCAATAAAAGAGCTTGCAGGTGAAACACAGTATAAAACAAAATATATATTAAAATAATTAAAAAACATATTGTTTTGTTTTGGCAATTCACTTAAACCCCTGTTGGGCAGCTAGCGCTAATTCATGGGGCATGAACGTTTTGCTCAAGGTTCAGGTTCAAGGATTTTACTTGCGTAAGACATGTAGTGAAATTGCTTTATGAAAAGACAGAAAGGCTAAAAGGAGAGCGGGAAAAAAGAGATCTGAAATCTGTTTTTTTCAGTTATTACTTATACAGTGGCTAAGATCGAAATTTTGATTGCCTCCATTCACAGCACTATTCACTATTCATTCTCAGGACTGAGGTGTCAAAATATCAATCATAACCATTGTATATAAGCAATATAACACTTATGGACATAGCAAATCGCCACAGCCGTGGTTCGGCCCCAAGGTAACCGTAGGTAACCAAAGCCATAATCAAAACCAACCCCACAACAGACATCAAATTGTGTTTTACAGCATTTACTTTGAACATCCTCCCCTCCTCAAAATAGTTCCAAGCTCAAGTTCAAAGGCTTTGAATGTTGGTCAGCTCAGTGAAAAATATGAAGTGATTACTAGCTGTAAAAAGCTACAAATGGTATGTCTGTGTGTATCTCAACTCCTAGCTAGCCTAGACCTCTAGATGTACCCTAGCGATAGCAAATTTATTCAGTGAGTACATCTAGCCATGAGCCTTAGGGAAACGCTGTGTTCAGACATTGATGCTGTTTAGCCAATCACAACACTCTATGTGGACAAGGAGTCCTTGGGCAGGCTTAGCATGGTTAGAATCAGCTTGTTCGTTGCTCTGATTGGTTACAGCCAGAGTCATACAAAGTACTTTCTATCCTATAGCATGCAAGGCAGTTTGAAAGATTCTGCCCCAAGGATCTATTCATCATTGCCATTTTATGTTATGATCTGCCGTGTCAGGCTAACACCTAGCAATGCATAGAATGTCTTGTCCAATCAGAAACTGTGATGAATGGTTTGACCACACTTAACTGTTGTTTATTGATCATATTGATCAAAAACGATGTTAATTGTTTCCATAATATGCCTACACTGCAACTGGATGATGAGCCATAACACATTATTTTTTACCAAAAGCTGTTTGATGTAAGATGTAATTCTCTCTCTCTCTCTCTGCACATCGTTGGTCACACCCATTACTGAAGAGGCCCTTCACTTTACCAAAACACAATCCCTCTTTCCTCATCGCATCATCACCGCAAACCTATTAGTCCAGCCCCACTTGTTTGCCTCTCCTCACTGATCTAGAGGCTGTGGGCTCATTCTCTCTGAGAGATCCCACTCCCCCGGGACAGAGAACAGGCCAGGAAAATAGTAAAGCCATGATTGGGGAGATCAAATTACAAGCTCACTAATGAGAGAGAAATAACTACATGCCAGAGAAGAAAGAAAGAGAGAGAGAGAGAGAGAGGGAGGGAGAAAGATTGAGAGAGAGAGAGAGGGGGGGGGGGTGACCATTGACCATGAGAGCTCTATGAAACTGAACTGACCACATCAGATAATTTTGTACTTGCTAATGCAACATGATTTTGTCTTTTCACAATACAAGTCATAATGGCTTATGCAAAGACTTTGTCTCTAACAAAGGTTTCCAAGACGGTTACTACTTTAAAAAATGATTATATGAGTGAACAGTTGATAAGCTATCAGTAAAATGTATTCATTCATCCTATTTACTGTAGGAAGCGCTTCTCCATCAATGTGTTCTCCAAGATTAGATAAATTAAGTGCTTATTTTTTTAACCAACCATGATATCAGTGAACATACAAATAAACAACACCCCCAACATTTACAATACAACTTCCCCAATGTCCTATTCCCCCACAAGGCCCGTAATCCGCAAAGAATGAACTAATATGCTAAAACCGTGATTTAAGTTTGTATTCCATGAATGTCCAGAGAGTTTCAGCGCTCCCCAGTTGCACTTTAGATAGAATCAAGCAAAAGTTCATATATCCATAGAAAAAAGTAGCAAAAATAGAGCACACAAAAACAGCTGTAGGCCTACAAAAATACAAAAAAACCCAGCAGCCTCACCACGCCGATGTTTGAGTGAGAATCGATCAGGAATGTCTTACTGCTTCAAAAATATCCTCCCCAAAAAGCGCTTGCTTCAGAGGGAGTTATAATCCACTCCACATATAACCACATATATATCCACATATAATCTCTTTCAGCAGCCTTCCCCTTACCTATTTTAAACTTCCCCTTTCAGGTATAGACGAATCCGACGAGTGCTTTGTGTAGGCTGCCACCTTGTGGCGACGCCATTGTTGGACTGTAAACAAAACATTTTGACAATGTACACAGTCAATGACAACTAACAGCTAAGACCATGGAATACTCTGACATCATACAGGTAGTAATGAATCTCATAAATCATGGCATTTTATGGTGTGCTATCACGTTATTCTTATGGACAGATTGCAATCTGGGTAGCTCAACAATGGCGCCTGCTTACTTCCGGTAGTTTCCTCGGATTCGTCTATAGGCCAGTTGAGTCTCTTACTTCCTCCCACGTGACCCAATTCCCCATGAAAATGAGCACAGGCAGTGATTACGTGGCAAATGAGGCAGTAATTACATTAATTAAAAAATGACCACGTTACAGCAATTTCAGATAGGAAAGAATTGCAAATTATTATCCAAAGCATTCATTCTCAAAACAAGATAATACATTATACATTACACAGTGTTACACAGTTACCAACCTCCACCAACAGGTACGTAGCCTCCCTCAAAGTGGGCCATCACAGGCAATAGAGGCATCTACGTATCTACATGCATCGACTTCAACCAGTTCAGATGAGGCTGGGGAGGCGCAGTGGGTAGAACTATGTATATACCATGATTTAAACACAGACTGATATACTAGGGAGTAGGCCTAAACTAACATTGGTAGTAAATTAACGTTTTTAACAATGAAAAATGAAAATTCAAAAATAACATGACGATTATCGTGACAGTTGATTTTTAGTTGATTTTTATTGAGCAGTTCATTGGATTGGGGGGATTTTGATTTATTTTATTAATTTTTTCTTTCTATTTTGTGTGCATGTTTAGCCTGGCGAATGCCAAACTAAAATCACAAGTGATATTTAGTCTGGGGACCTACCTATTGCATTTCTTGTAGCGGAAGCATCGTTTACGATTGTCCAGAGCCGTTTATTGGGCGCTACGAATGTCTATCATAGCGTCTGTACATACCTCGGAGCAAATACCAGAGCCACCACATGACGTAAAATGCAATCGAGGGCCGTACAAATCCCTTTTTGTTCTGCGATTGGATACCAAAAGTAAGCGAGAAAAACGGCCATGGTCACCATGCTGCTTTGCAGAGTGGAATGAAATAAGCATGCAAAGGAGCATGGGAACTCCCAGGCTAGTGCATGTTGTCAAAAAATAAAAAAATAAAAAAATAAAAAATGTAATGTGGTGACTGTTTGAAGAGGTCCTTGAGTTACTCAGGGCTGACCCTGGACTTCCTCCTCATCATTGCCGACAGCTTCCTGAATAGGGAGGGGCCAGTGTTGGCATGGTGACCTTCTGCCCTCTGCTCTGAGGTGGTGAGACTCTCTTCATGTGGAACGGTGCCAGTAGGGCACTCTAAAGAGGACAACAGGAGAGGAGATGAATGATCAGCAGGGATGAAGTGACCATTGGTTGGACTGCATTTCAAGAAGTATGGGGACTTCTGTATGACTGTTGCTTCTCTCTACTAAGTAAACAAGCTGATTAGGGTAGCAGCTGACCTTGACATTCATTTCAATTTTCTAAGCTACATTTTAAGCTAACCAGTCTTACCTACATTAACTAATGATGTCTCTATAAATGGCATTAGAAATTGATAACTAGTGCATTACAACAGCTACCATGATACTGACACGAATATTCACAATAATGACAATTTCTGACCAAAAAGGCACTAAGAACAGCCAAAAGGCACTACCTGACCAAAAAGGCACTAAGAACTACTAAGGCTGTAAGTTGTACTGGAAGCTGCTGGAGCTGGAAGTTCTCTGTATGGACACATGAAAAAAGTGATGAGTGGCAGAGTGACTAAGAGAAGTCAATTTAGTAATGAAATATCAATGGGTCACATAAGCGAACATGTTTTTCAAAAAAAAAAAAAAAAAAAGCAAGACGGAAGTGATTTTACACCTTTAGAAGCTTTTGGTGCGAACACACAATGTATGAATTTCAACTAAATTAATTATTGTTTAAGTGTAGCTGTCTACTTTAACATTATGCTAATACTGTATGTGTAATTCAATGTCTCTGATCCAAACATTCTATACATGTCAATATATCTCACAACAGCACCATGTCACTTGTGATTGGTTTAGCCCCGGTGTGACACATTGGCCAAGGCAAATCATAAACGTAATATCCCAAAAGAATGGAAAATGTTGACTTGCTATTTCTCATCCCGAACACATAATTTATGGGTATAATTCCAGGTATGACCTGATATTGCAAAAAGTAAGGTTATTGAATCGTTCAGTCCAATTTCACTAGCCACTGTTGAACCTATCAGTGTAGTGCTGATTAAAGGGCTGTTGAGCTTCAGTGCTGCCTGATGCGAATTTCTGAATGAGGGACAGTGAAAGGTAGGTGTTATAAAATAGCAGCTTTTAAATTGATACAGATCTTAATACATGAAATATACTGTATGTTTTCAAAATATTTACCTTACGTAAGATCTTTGGAATCTTGGGCAGAAACCGTAGAATTCCTTTCCTATTCCGTTTTGTCTTCCTAAGTCCACAGGAACCTGCCTTGTTTGGTGAAGTGGATTTGTCTGTCACATTGTATTTCCCAGACTCCAAAGCCAGCGGAAGGCTGTTCATGACATCGCTGACCATGGTTTGGATGACGAGCAGGCCTAGATGACGAGCTGGGAGAGGCCACTGATGCTGGGTGTGATGAGCTGCCTTGATTGACGTCCCATGTGGGAGGCAGATTGAAATAAGGAAGCAGGTAGTGCTTCACTGTCTCTTTGGCGTAGAGCTTCACCAGCTTGGAGAGCATCATACGCCTTTTTGAGGCACTATCACGTCCCAGCTCCAGGAGAACGCTGTCTGAGGCAGACCTGCGAACTGTGGACATTCTGTTGCCTTCCATAAAGACCTTAGAGATTTCATCAATGACATCTATGGTGGAAGACCTGGGACAGACCCTTTATTAGCTTTTTGGTGACCATAGCAGGTGAAGAGTACCCGCCATACTGTTCGCACAATGTTGGCCACTGCTTGTCGGGTGATGCAGAAAACTTGGCCATTGATGACATGTTCATTTGTGCCTCTCTCAGTGGTGTCCTCTGCAGATCCCTCATCTCCAGTTTCTGTGGCTCCAATGTGGGCCAACATGGAGTTTATGATGTCATGCAGTATCTGCAGGTCATCCAGATTCTGTGGATACTCGGACTTCACAAGGGTCCTTTGGATGTTGATTAGTGCTTTGCTTATGGCTTTCCTGGCACACACTTGTAGCCTGCCTGAATCTGTATAGCAGAGCACCTGGTTCTTTGAGAACACATTATTTATTTTTTTGTGTTAAGGACCTGAACATCCGAGAAGAGTCTTCTCACAGCCTTCTGTGTTCTCAGGGCAGGGGGAACCTTACAGTTCTCCATACACCATCAACCATGGTTTCATCCACCTCCCGAGCAACCATCTTCATTGTTGCTGGTGAGTTAGAGGGACTTGACAAGTCATCAATGATTGCCTGAAGTAACACCTCACTCTCTGTCTGAACATCATTGGCTGGATTCCCCTCTACTCCATAGACCTCCTCAATTAGTCGTGTTTGTGATGCAAGGGAGTCACTGCAGTCTTTCGGAACACATGCATCACAATCGTCATCAGCCATGTTTAGACTGACTGATTCCACAGCCATGTCCATGTCTATCACTGAAAAAGAAGGACACTGTTTCATTGAAAAACTGGCCTCTTCTTTTGTGCTTACTTCTTCTAGCACAGTGTAAAGTTCGGACATGACATCTTGGGTGCAGCCGTCAAGGTCCCCCGTGATTTTCTGTTTGGCAAGCGGAGCGTCATTGGTGCCTTGTGTTGCACCGAGGGTCTCTACGTTGCCATCTGCTGGTTTCCTTGAGGTGTCACGCGTTAACGTGGCCATTGCCCTCCCATCAGCAAAGTCTGATGCCATATCGGTTTTGTTCACGTGTCTATTGCCCTGGTCTTGTGCACTGAAGAAGTTGCTGAGCTTGAAAGAGATGTTTTGGACCAGCTGTTCAGTGCTAGCCTTCCTCTGGAGACTGGTTGTGTTTTTCCCAGATGATGTGATGGCTGCACTCACCTTAGCCAGGCCTGTTTCTAGACTGAGAACAATCTCTTTCACAATGACATCAATCCGCTCATCTGTGGATCCATCATTGATTGAGCCAATCACTTGCATCTCCCTTAGTGCGTTTTGAACACTGCATTTCAGTTGGTAAGGCCAAGTCTATGCAGTGTAACGGACTGAGACCTAAAAATGAATGCATGAATATCAAAATTACTTTTCTGTAGTTTATGCCTAAGCTTGAAAATATTGTAGATTCATCATGCATCATGTCAAGTCTGCAACAGGTTTTTCTTTTTTTTTTTGTCATGGAAACATTTTGAACTATCGACACAACTTACCCCTTTTTGGAGTCAGTTGAATTCCAGCTGCATGTAGAAGATGTGGATGCCCTGCTGCCAAGCCTGGGGATGACTTTAACAAGGACCCCATCATTGAAAAATCTAATACCCTCTTCAACATTTGCATCTGAAAACGTTCTGTGTTGAGCGCTACACATCGAGGCAGTCGATGGCGTGCAGCTCCCTTTGTTGGGTATGATTTTAATGAGGGTCCCGTTGTTAAAGAGTTTTATACCCTCCTCATCTGTCTGTGGAGGTTGCGAAGCACCCGGACGACCAAACGAGTGCTCAGTTAGCTCCCTGATCATCTTTAGGAGGCCAGGGAGTCAGGAGGTTAAAAAACTCCAACTTGGTCACCTGTTTTACATGAGTAGAGTAAACGCATGTCACATAGGCAGCATAAACATTTAATTTCAATAGGGACAGTTGCAACTCTCCCAGGACAGGGTATTTAAAAAGCACTGCTTTGCACTGTAACATGTGGTGCCACTGAACAGGAAAACAAAACAAACAAAACAAATAACTAGCAAACTGTTGATGCCCCTAGCTGTGTCAGTACATGTTGCTGGTACATTGCTATAGGCCTAGCTTTTAATGCAGGCTAGGTATCCAGGCTATCAGGTAAGGAATTCATCAGGTTTGTTCAGAATGAAATTGGCCTACAGTATGTGAATGCCCTCTAACAACAATACTGTATATAAGGTTGAATGTACCAGTGGTCTCCTTTAGAGCGTTTGTCTACATTCATTGACAAACTACTGCTATATCATCATCACCATTCATCACATTTTAATTCATATCACATCATGAAACAGTTCATGTAGCACTACAGTTGTTGTTACAGACACAATACTCACTGGATTAATCAAGATGCTGTTAAAGGCAGCCCATTCCCTGTTGAAAATTAGTAAATAAATATGTTTAGCCATTGCAAATTTTGCAGGTAATTCTGTAGTTAACTAGTCTGGACTAAACCCCCTTGCCGCCTTTCCCTCGGTTACTCTACGGTTTAGCCAATCAGCACACAGTTTAGAGCGATGTCTCAAAATTTTGTAGTCCTACAGTATAGGGACGCGTTTGTTATTCTCTCCCCCACTTTCGAATTACATTCACAAAATTGGTACATGACATTAGCATCCATGATCTTGAGGATTTATTGCCACTACAATGTCAAAATAAATCAGAACTTGCCAGAGATCTGTTAATACTGAAAGCGAAAGTTGTGGGCGTGAGAGCCAGGCGAGGGAATACGTCATATCCAAACGGAAACCTATTTCAATTGTGTTGAGCCAGACTGTATGACATAGTCAACAGTTGCTTTCGCCCAGGCAAGTTAACATGCATGTGTTTGCATATTGGTTAGTATTGTTACTAGGCTCTGAATTTCCTAGGTCATTCTGGTCTTTGCATTCATGCATGTCTTTGCATACTTGTCCTTGAGTGCTGCCAGCTAATCAGAGAGAGACGGAAACCCCTGCTGATGTTTAAAGTTGCGGCAGTAGTCTTTCTCCGCAGGCACCCGCGCAGACACCTCGGGCTCCAGGGAGGAGTTTCCTGAGGTAGATGGAGGGGCCATTACTGGAGTAAACCTAGTTGAGTACACACAGGCAAACACACACACACACACACACACACACACACACACACACACACACACACACACACACACACACACATGTTTGGGCCCCTTTATGATATGGTGTTATGATATGGGTTTTGCAAAACACTTCAGTATGTCCCTCAGTTAGCATGCTAATGGACAAGTCAATTCAAGTGAAGGGCAAGTACCATGGCAACATAGCTATAAGCTTATTAGAAGCTAAATGATTTTGGACTTCACTTAAACTTGTGGAGGTGTTGGGTAGGCTGATTAGAGTATATGCATAGCCTAGCCTACGAGAGAGTAAATTGGATATTCAGTAGCTTATTTAATAACATTATAACAGTATTTTTTGCATGCATTATCTTTGATTAGCACAGTCACTTTCAACTTAAGGAGTCTGGAACTCTGATGGTTGGTGACTGATGCATATTTTAGTGTTAACAGTAATCTGAGCTTTTTATGGTCAAATTATGAGACTACATAGAAATGGAATCATATAGCCTTTTTTAATTACAGTTAGGCCTATATGCAAGATTTTGAGATGCCCTAAAAATACACAAACTAAAATCATTTATTTTACAAATTAAATAATTTAATAATTTGTGCATAGGCCTACCTTACCACTTACTTGAAATACCCCCCAACCACATTAATTAACATTAGGTTTCTCTGTGTCCACTCAAGGACCAGGATAAGAATAGGCCTACCTCAGTCAGGCTACCACACTCTAACACACATTAATGAGCTCAACAGCTAAAGCATATCTTTTCTTCCCTTATATTTATTTATTTATTTATTGATAGTTTGTTTTGTTTTCAATGTGTCAGACTTGTCAAGAAGCGTGCCAAATCAGACACCAGCAGCCCATCTCCAAGTCCTGATAAGTTTCCATTTGTTTAGCTTCATTGCTTTTTTTTCATTGGTATGGATGGCAATGCTTCAGAATCAGTAAATTCACGCTCATTCATTGCCAGACTGGAAAACATTTCTGGAACAACTAACATAATCCTCTTCTCCGAAGTGATTTTATTTATATATTTACTTATTTATTTTAAGTAACAGAGAAAGAAGTTTCTGTGCATTATCAGGCCACTACCATTTTCTCATGCTAAATCATACCTTCACATTTCCTCTCTGAGTGAAATCACAAGGCATATATCTGGGTTTTTTTGTTTTGTTTGTTTGGTTGGTTTTTTCAGTGACGCATTTCAACGTTGTTCATTTTATGAAAAATGTATTTCTTATTACGGCAGCAAATGTTATCATGAAGCCTGAATAGGCAAAGATGTTTCGGGCAGATGATGTCATGATTGGATATGAAATATTGAAAAACTTAAATCTAATAGGTTATTGGAAATCATGGAAATGGTTGCTATAGTTGAAAAATGCTTCCACACCAGTTCTAAAAATATCACTGGATGGCTGGATAAACAAGTAGATCTAAATGCTTTGTGTGTAGCCTACTGTATAAGACACTTTTACAATCCATAGTTACATGTGGGCAGGACAGTTCATGCCAAGTATTTTATTTTCCAATGATAACATATTGGGGAAAAAAACTGCTTTGATTTTTATTTATACCCAAGAAAACAAAAATTAAAGCAAAAACTGAATTACTTGATGGCCATGAGTACAGCTTGACCCCAAAATGTGTTTGTGGGGCATGGTACAATAAATTATTTTTATATATATAAAGTATAAGAGAGTGCGGTTATTCTCCTGTTCAAGAGTGAATTTGTTTTTTGTTTTTAAGATAATTTTTTGCGACTTTTTCCACCTTTATCGGATAGGACAGCGTAGAGAGACTGGAAATGTGTGTGAGAGAGAAGGAAAGGGATCGGGAAATGACCTCGGGTCGGAAACGAACCCAGGTCCCCGGATTTATGGTATGGCGCCTTAGCCAACCTCTCCAAAGCACTTTTTGCATGTTTGAGTTTGAGCACGCATATAGTGAAGCAAAAACACAAAAACACAATCCAACATAATGTACAATTAAACAAACAAGATGTGGTGATCTTTACAGGCTCATTTATTGGCCAGTGTTGCTGACAATTCAACTCTTACCATCAGAACCACTAGGAGTCACTGCTCACTGTCAACCACACTCTACCAGCTTTGGTGGAACAACAGAGCAAAATTGTTGTTACGGTGGCTACAGACCAAAGATTCAAGACGAACCTGTAACGTTCTAAAACTCAGAAACTGCTATTTGCCATGTTAAATCGTGTGTGATGGCTTGCAACTGCTTGCAACAACCTGCAACGACTGATTCACACCCCCGCAACTCCTCTCTAAAATCGTATCATCTTGTTGCAGATCTTCAGTCTGAATTGGCCAAGAATTTTCTAGTCCTTTATCTAATATCTATGTAATTATTTGTCAAATGTACTGTAAAAAAAAAAATAACAAATAAACCCAGTAATTTGTGGATGTGCATAAACAGACACAATATAGTTATGGTGCAAAAAGAATTTCCATTTAAAAATGGCTTGTTATGACCCTTCAGTTAAAAGTAATCTCTAGTCATATGGATCTGCTTCTCAAAAGAAAGAACTAGATGCTTGGTGCTTGAGATGGGTTCGGTTTTGAGCACCACCTCGTCAGCTACAACACACCCATGGAAGACAAATTCTCATATTGTCATATTGATTTACCGGCTGTTCTACACTCCTCTCTTTATATGCCATAGTCTTATGTACAAGTCTGTATGTTCTTTGTTTTAAATCTTATGTGTCCTTTAGAGTATTTTTATTAATCAGAGTAGCCCAAAGGAAAAAAAAAGTCTCCAAGTTACGTGATGAGAATCTAAAGAGCTTTTTTCATGGATTGAATTGGACTAATTGATCCAAACTTAACAAGTGAGTGCATTCCCAGAAATCACTGTAAGCTCATGAGTCAGAGGCTGGAAATGAAATTGAAAACTACACACACACACACACACACACACACACACACACACACACACACACACACACACACACACAACCACACTGACTTGCTGATAACAAGAAAATACCACAAAGAAGTAACACTGTCAATTCATAATCCAATGTTATTGTACATATGGAGTAGTTGAACCACACACACACACACACACACACACACACACACACACACACACACACACATGCCCCTACTAGTAAATTAACTGTTTATTGGTTGGAAATCACATTTGTTTCACATTCACAGAGCTAAGATCGTATCAGCAAGATTTTGTTTAAGAGTGTACACACTAAACAGACCACCAGAGGGCTACAGTGAGAAAGTTTACTGAATACTGAAGGATCTTATATATAAAATATTATATAGTAATTGAAAATTGATTGGTTTGATTGACTGATTGGTTGATTGTTGTCACCTTATAACATTGGTCGACAAGGTTATGAGGTGAGAATTCACCAGTTTGAGTGGTAGCCTAAACTATACAAATGCAGACACATGTATACTCATGGATGACTGAAAATGGCTGAAACTTGTCAGAGCACTGAAACTAATTGCAAATATGAAGCCGTATCTTTGAATTATTCAGTCTCTCTGTGTGTGTGTGTGTGTGTGTGTGTGTGTGTGTGTGTGTGTGTGCACGCGTGTGTGCATGCGTGTGTGTGTGTGTGTGTTCTTGACTTTAACCACAATATCTCTGTGCTAGTATTGTGCAACCCCATAAATAAATCTACAGTCTGCTCATGTCCAGCTAGAGACTCACCACACTTTGGGTAGGCTACCAGCACCACATCCTCCGGCCTGGCCTCCAGGGTCCTAAGAGCCTCCAGATTCACCAGAGGGCTACATCAGACACTTACACCTGAAGACCTCATTGTCTATTGTGCTCTGGACCATCTTGTGTGCTAGTTATTGGTTCAAGTGAGCTGAAAACTCTAAACTGACTGATTTAGTGTACAGTAAATGTTGTTTACACAGTGTAGATTACACACATACACCAAAAGGGAGAGAGAGAGAAAGAGAGAGAGAAAGGAGGGTCCATTCAACCTGGGGCTCCGCTAGAAATGAAGGGCTCTGTGACATTAAATTCTATCCAGATGTGCAGACACAGCTGGAACATAGGCAGTGGCTAACGTAGACTCTGGAGCACCCAACTCACAAGTATTCGATCACAGGTTTATCCCTTTGACCAACAGTGACAATCATCCCAGCGTCAGAGAGGATAATGAAGATTGGAGAGGGTAGGCCCCTTTATGTAAAAATATATATACAATTCACAATTATTGCATTTCCTGTGCAATATTTCATGTCATGAATAACAATTGAGTTAACTAGAAAAGCGCTCAGAGAGTGCAGACCTCCGCCAAGACAATGTGGTCACAGATGGTGTTCTGGATTCCCGATCGCCACCAAAATCGAATCAGTTCTTACTCGTCTCAATACACATGTCTTTGTCCAACAATTTCATCCAAATTCATGCAGCACTTTTCGAGTCATGTTGTACACAGACAGACACACACGCACACACACACACACACACATGCCGGCGAAAAACATAACCTCCTTGGCGGAGGTAATTATGAGTTATTATACCAGAAGTAGCAATACATGTTATACACATTTCCACAAACAAACAAAGCTAATGTGCTCTAAGGCACATACAGGGCCCCCTGTATGACTTTTTAATAATGATGACAAATTTCATTTTTTTGTTATAAAACACTCCTTTTTCATTTGGTCAACTTTTTGTTATCATTCATGTAAAAACAAATCTAGACAACAACATTATAGAATTTATGGACAGTAGCTCTTTCAGAGAAAGTGTCTTTTTTCCAACGATGATAAAAAAAAAAACAACCAAGAGAGCAAGAAAGAGATTCATCTTCATATGTTCATTTGTTGTTCACTTCTGGGCATGGGTCGGATGTGATGGCCCATCTAAACGCTCAGTAATGCATTTATCTGCGGGACAGCTCCCTACTTGCAGTATGTGTCATATTTAAGTAGGGCTCCCAGTTTTGTTCCTGCTAGTCTCTTGTTGAACTCCTCATCCATCTGTTGGCTCTGGGCCTCAGTAAAGTGATTCTTCCAGTCACCCACCTCACCTGGTGAACACAAGGCAATCACAAAGGAGCTTGACTTCACAGGTTACATTAATCAAAATGCATTTTAAAAAGACAATCTAAAGTCACTCAATATGATCAGTGTCAAAATAAAAGCAACTTTGATGAACTGACTTACAGTCATTTTTTTGCAAGTCAATGATATTAGTATTATGATCAACATCTGTTGTTTTCACCCCAGACAATCACAAGATGACAGCCAATATATATGGCTGTAACTCAATCTCATATTGATGCGATTGTGAAAACCAGCTAAGTTTAATGCAAATCAAACCTTCAGAAATATGAACACTTTTTGTGCTACAGTGTAGCATTTCCTAACACACCTTTACGAAACACCACACTACTGAATTTGCCGTGGGTGTTGGCAGCGTCCTCCTTCATAGCACCGAATGTACTTTGAGCTGATATGGTCTGGACTTGCTCATCAGTCAGAGAAAAGCCAAAGAATTCAGACACTTGTCTGATCCCCGCACTTAGGTCCTAAGATTGTAGGGAAAACAAGGATATGTGTATTAGTGTATCATTTTGGTACACATGTAATTTAAACACTTAAATTATGTAAATAAATGTGTACTATGATGACATGATGCAGTACACTTGTATTAACTGAATTATATCTACACATCCAGATTGCATTGCAGCTTGGGTGGGGAGTGAATAAGTACTAGCTTACTTCTTTTAAGTCCTCATATGTGATCATCTTGACATTTGGGTCATTGGAGAGCTTCTGCCAGGCTTCAGCATGGTCAAAGTATGATCCATATATCACTGAAGAGAGAGGATTGACATTTTCATTGACATCATTTCACATGGACCTGATTTATACAAATCAAGTCAAGCAAGTCACAGCTCCCCCTTGTGGTGTTGTATGTTAACACATGATTGTTCACATGATAAGTCGTTCTCACCATCTCCACTTATGAAGTCTGCACAAAATTTGTCCCACTCCACGTTGGGTAGCACTGGGTTTTTGTTCATGAAGTGATAGAAAGATACCAGTGTGTCTTTGGGGTTCCTCCAAACAACTAGGATCTATGTAGAAAGAAATACGATACAATATGATACAATTACACGACAAAACATGCAATATAGGGCCATATACTGTGTGCAATTAAATATGAAATAATTGCACTGTACATATGTTATATGTCTCTAAATACGATATATTGACTGATCTGAGTATTGTACAGTATGTTTTGTATCATAAAAACACAACCTTTGCTTTCTTCTCCCAGAAGGAGGGATGCATCTCATCAGGATGCAGGTGAGTGGCCATGAGCCTTGGAGAAGCCTCTGCTGCCAATGCCTGAGAAAGAGAGAGAGAGAGAGAGAGAGAGAGAGAGAGAGAGAGAGAGAGAGAGAGAGAGAATGAAGAACATGTTGCTTTGCAGAGCGAAATTAAATGGAGCACGCTAAGAAGCATGGGTAAGCCCAAGATAGAAGATTATACAAAACAATAAAGTATTTACGCAAATTTGTGTAATATGCAACACTAATGAGATTGTACTCAATATTAGTAGAGGCCTAATTGCAGGGACCACTGCCCCTAATGTATAATAAATATATCTGAATGGGTTGAGCCATTGTGTTTCATGGTTGTGTTGTGTACTGTATATCTCAGAGTCCAACACACCTTTTGCATGTCTGGAGACAGGAACTCCAAATGCGGAGGAGCTTGTATGAATGTCTTCCCTGCAGCTGCAGTCATGATCTTACGCAAAACACCAACCATCCAGTTAAATCCTTTATGGGGTAAAAACAACATGTCATTACAACAGTATAAGTGAATGGGCTCATACATTTCTGCATCTGGAAGGATCCAAGTTGCATAACAGACATTTGTTTCCCAAAAGCATAGTGACAGAAAATCATTTTGGGTCCCTCAAACTGGTTAGCACCCACCCACATCCCCCAGTGGCTCCCCTGTGCTAACCCGTTAGCAACTTGCTTGCTGGCAATGGGAAATTGCATTAGCAACTATGCTTTTGGGTAAGGGACACCAGGCCAGTTGAGTTACTCAATGTTTGACCAAAAGCACTGAGCAGGGGAAAAAAGAAAGAGAGGAGCAGTTGTTATGTAATCCAGCATGTAACCCGATGCTGTGTCTCTGAGTGGACTTTCTCCTACAGCGCATTCCTGAGTCTTATCTTTGTGTCTGCACTATGCAGTCTGTTAGCCTACTTCCTTCCCCAATCAATTTGTCTATTGAGCTTCCTAATTCCTTATCCCTTATTTCATTATTTGTTCAGTATGAGCTACTCAAATCTTCACATGTGCAAATGCATTTAACTTGTACTAAACGTTATTGTGCTATCTGTAATTGCATCATACAATTACACTGTACATATTGTTACGGTTAACTGCACTGCAGCTAACTGAGGAGTATTGTGATTGAACAGACACCACCATCCTCAAATGTGGGGGAAGAATCTGGCTACAACTCAAGCATAGGTTTGTATGGCATTTGCCACCACATTAGCACCATAAAGTTTAATAATGTTAAATACTGTCATATTAGCAACACTTGCCAATATAAGAGTCACCTAAGCCTGTAGAAAACATCAATGACACTTTTTTAATGTTCATGACTGTCATTACAGTAACTATTTAGTTTTTTTTAGTACTAAAAAAATGTAGGTTTCAAACATAAAATCTGAACATTTGAAGCTGAGAAGTAATCTGGCAAAAAATAACATGCATTTAAACTGGTTAGAATGCTGCAACTAACTAACAGACATGAAATAGTGTGAAGCTGCCCTGTAGTTAACCCCCTGCTGAAACCCCAGAGAGAGAGAGAGAGAAAGAGATGGAGAGAGAGAGAGAATATTGTGCAACCCCTCAAATAAATCTACAGTCTGCTCATGTCCAGCTAGAGACTCACCACACTTTGGGTAGGCCACCAGCACCACATCCTCCGGCCTGGCCTCCAGGGTCCTAAGAGCCTCCAGATTCACCAGAGGGCTCATAATAGTGGGGTACAAGATCCCCTTGTACCTGAAGACTTTCTCCTCGTTCGTCATGCTCTGGGCCAAAGCCATGATCCTCTGTCTTTGTTCATCAGGGCTTTTTCCATGCTCCATGTCTCTTGTAGTCCGCTCCAGGAAATGAATGAAAAAGAGTGGTTGATCTGTGATTTAGTACAACTGCCGTTGCTGCTGCAGCTGTCTCTGTAATGCCTCTGGGTAGGTTGTCCCTATTCTGAAACGAGTTGAGAGCTGAGGTTTAAATACACACACACATACACACGCGTACGGACACACCGCACACTCTCACGCAAAGGGGACTCAAAGAAGCACACACCTCTCGAAAGCTGAAGCCTGGTTCGCACGAGAGCGTGCGTGAGAGCGTGGCTTTGTTTATGTGCCTCAGGCAGTGTGAGAGCGTCCCTGCCTGCCCGCCCCTGTGCGATAAGTGTGTTTGTGTGTGTGTGTGTGTGTGTGTGTGTGTGTGTGTGTGTATGTTTAAAAACAGGAGTTTCCTAGGGGAGGGACTAAAGAACAGCTCATATTACTGACTGACCTCTGTCTAGCAATGCCAGCAGTTCCAAACAGCAGATTCTGAACTACATTTGAAATAGCCAAGTTACATGCATATCTGATCCCAAAGGACATGAGGAGTGTGGGGTTGGCCTCTATGTGCATGAACCATATCATACTGTCACGCACTTTCGTGTGAACCAGACCTAAGATTGTGGGAGGTACAGTATCTGACTCTGAGATTCATAGAGTACATTGTCATCATCATCCCTATCAACACATATTTCACATCACGTCTTTAATGCCCTAATTATGTCAGAATAGCGACTGTGGAGAAGACCACCCTTTCAGAGCATCACAAGAGCATCACAATTGTCAGTTAGATAAAGAACATCACAGTTGTCAGTAAAATAACAAATTCTTTATTTTTCCATGTTTGTAAAAAACACATTTTACAACAAAATCAGTTGCTGATAGTTCCAACATTATTGTAGAAAAAAAACACAATCCTTATGACAATTTTATCTCAATCCTAGTCTGCCAAGGCATCATCACCTAATTTCTTTCCTATTTGCAGTATGTGTCGTATTTAAGTAGGGCTCCCAGTTTGGTTCCTGCTAGTCTCTTGTTGAACTCCTCATCCATCTGTTGGCTCTGGGCCTCAGTGAAATGATTCTTCCAGTCACCCACCTCACCTGATCAAAAGACAACTTATTAGAACCTGATACTGATACTAAAGTAAAGTCTCAATCGGCTACTTATTTCACAGCTAAAGGTATTATGTGGGGTGGCTATTACGTCTTAGTTGCCAACACAATGATTTCCAATTTTAGTGATAATGCAACAGCAAAAAGTTCCTGTGAAGCAACAGGAAATGATCAGGGGCTTTCCACAGCTGTGAAATCATGGACTGCAGTTTGTACATACAGGACATACAAATGGGAGGGTGTCAGAATATCATTTTGACACAGAGTACTGGTTATTAATTATTAAACATTACAGAAAAATAATAATAGATGCATAAATTCTCATCAGGCATTTGAGCATTTAGTCAATTTCCCAACAAGTTAGTAAGACTCCCTTGTTAGGGATTATAATTCTACATAATTTTACATGATATTATTTTATCATAGGAATATAGGCCTACAGGATCTGGGCAAACTGCTACAATTATAAAGGAATGTTTAGCAGATTTAACTGTTCAAAAGGAACATGTTGAAAAGAGTGTACGTGGATGTTTTGAGAATTTGAAAACAGCCCTGAGCAGGTCAAATATAGCATTCTTTCAGGCTACTAAACAACATTAGTGTGGGCCTAAAGCAATGTACGATTAGTGAGGTGAACAGATCGCAAATTGTTGCAAATACATGAAATGCAAATGAAAATGAAAAAAGAAAAAAATGGTGACAGAGCAGACTTGAATGTGCCCAGCAAAAACAGAGGCCTTCCCTACATGTTTGGTCATTCTCTATGATATGGGCTAACGTACCTTTACGGTATATAATGGTGCTGTATTTGCCGTGGGTGGTCTTAGCGCTCTCCTTCATAGCATTGAATGTGCTCTGAGCTGAAATTCTCTGGACCTGCTCTTCACTCAAAGGGAGACCAAAGAACTGAGAGATCTGCCTGATGCCACCACTCAGGTCCTGGAATGATAGGAAAACAAGAATGTGTGTGTGTGTGTGTGTGTGTGTGTGTGTGTGTGTGTGTGTGTGTGTGTGTGTGTGTGTGTGTGTTAATCAGTTTAGGAATTGATTAAAGTTAAAGTAAATCAATTATAGACTAATTAACTATACATGTTTTAGTGTGTGTGTGTGTGTGTGTGTGTGTGTGTGTGTGTGTGTGTGTGTGTGTATGCATGTTAATGAGCTTAACAATTAGATAAGAGTTGATTTCCCGTACGTGTTTGAGCTCTTCATAGGTGATCATCTTCACATTAGGATCGTTGTAAAGTTTCTCCCAAGCTTCAGCATGGTTAAAGTAAGACCCATAGATCACTTTTAAAAACAAAAAAGAAATCAGAAATCACACACACAAAATCATACACAAAACATACCTGCAAACTTGTCACCTTTCGGCGAAATTCGCCGTTTTGAACTCAAAAAAGGTCATTCACGTGTAAATGTGCAAATCCGAAGAGTTTTTTTTTTTTAAGGGGGGGGGGGGGGGGGACCAACCAAGCAGTCAATCAACCAACTATGGACTGTCTATGGACTATCGCTGTAGAATGAGCGAGGAGCATAGACACCATCATAATCAATATGACAGGGAGCGTGTCTTTTTTCCACCGCATTGGTCCAGTCTGGAGGCAGACAGGCGCACCGGTAACAACGCGCCAGCAGCCATGGAATCATCTAACTTTTCATTCTCAGTGCTGCCATCAAAACATAGCAAAATGACACAATTTAGCGCTATTTTAAGAGAGAAACAAAGACGGAAACACATCGTTTTGATGCTATTATGATAGACGGTGGCTTTGTGAACGTTGCTGTACAGTTAAATTGCCGGTTTAATCAGCCAAATATGAGCTAGGTCATCGGTATTGTTAGGCTACTTTTAAATCGGCAACGACTGGTAATGAAAGAAAAGCGCAGTTTAAAGCAAACGGCAGGCCTATTAACTTCAATCTGAATGGTCGAAAATTTCATATACACATCAAACTTGTTAGTAAAGCGAGCAATTTCTATGGGCTTGCTGCGCAGGTTTTCGAAATTGTTTTCTCCTAATTGCTTTAACCTCTGCAGCTGCGCAGCTGTTTATTGAGAAGTTAGAAAACTTTTTTTCTAAAACCTGCTCGCCAGCGGTTCACGTGTACCTTCCCTGGCTGGCTTGGTCGCTTAGCCTGAATGGATTTATTTTATTAGCTTAGAAACCTAGGCGTAGGCTACTCTGTACATGTACATGTGATTGTCAGGCTATTATTTTAGACGGAGGAGGAGCTCAATATGGAAGCCCATTTCCGCCACTTAAAAAAAAAAAATCTGAATCAAATAGGCTAGTATGAGGCCTTTAATTGTTGTATAGAGAAAATGCTATTGTACAAATTAATGTTAGGCCTATTGCTATTTCATTGATATGGAAAAACATTGAAAATACATTTATAAATATATTATATAAATAGATTTATATATATATTATATAAAAATATTTATATTTATATTCAATTTATAGCCAACACTACTCCATGAAATGTACCGCAATTAATTAACATTTTAGAAGGAGGAGGAGCTCAATATGGAAGCCCATTTCTGCCACTTTAAAAAAAAAAAAAAAAAAATCTGAATCAAATAGGCTACTATGAGGCCTTTAATTGTTGTGTAGAGAAAATGCTATTGTAGAACATAATGTTTGGCCTATTGATATGGAAAAACATTGAAAATATATTTATAAATATATTATTATAAATTTATAGCCAACACTACTCCATGAAATGTACCGCAATTAATTTACATGTTCAAATATCCCCCCCCCAACTCCCCCCCACGCACGCGTGCAACGGTAGTTTGTCACCTTTTTCAACCCTTATGAGTTTGCAGGTATGACAAAAGTAACATCATATCTGATAGTATCATAGCTTAATAATATTAATGTACTATGTATATGTTTCCAAATAACAGGGTGGGCATATTTTAAAAGTATTAATGAAATATGCTAAACCTTTTAGGCGCTTAATGACACATGTGGAGGACTACAATGATTATATTAATGATGATAAATCTGAGGAATGTTAACCCTTGTTAGTCAAGGGCCTGACCTCAGAGCCTGCATTCACAAAATAGGCCTACCCACCACACTCCAGAGACAACATCTCTGCACTGACACCTCTGCATACCATAGTCCAAAACAACGGCTAGTTCAACATCCGCGGATGTTGAAGTTTCAGTAATCTGCATTTTTGTACAGTATTTAGACAGAACTATTTCCTCATAGTCTACATTTAAAGTGTTCTCTCTGCAGAGATTGGGATATTTTGCCCTTGTATATCGTGAGGCTCCTCTTACCTTCTCCTTTCATGAAGTCTGTAAAAAACTGCTTCCACTCTGTGTTGGGCAGCACTGGGTTGTTGGCCATGAAGTGATAGAAGGAGACCAGCGTGTCTTTGGGGTTCCTCCACACTACTAGGATCTGCAATATGTGAAATGTAGCACAGGGTGGATGGATTGCATGGAAAAGTCTGAAACATTTCCACCATTGATAAGCCCCTTTGTTTGAGGTCACAGTGTTGTAGGTAAGAAAAAGAAAAAATACATTTGGTTCAGCATAGACTGCTAATTTAGAAATAGCTACTTACGTACGGTTCAGATAGTGTACCAAATGTAAAAAATTATTGTCTTATCATTGACAGTGCTTTGTTATTTTGAACAACAGGCAAACAGATTTGAAATGCTTCAGACTTTTCCTTTAATTTCTTCAAACCCCCCCCCCCCCCCCCCCCCATACACACACACACACACACACACACACAAACACAAAATGTTTCTCAGATTTCTTTATTTGCTCTGTTATCTTGTATTGTTTCCCAGATGCTTATAAGATTTTTTGGGACAGAAAGTCATATGTCGAAATAATTGAACAGACATCCTGTGTTCCTGGGGTTATTTCAATGTTGCGTAAATTGTTATCTCATTTAACTCTGGCTGATCATCCTCCTTCACTTAAAGAGACACCAGGCAAGACTGCCGTTTTCTATCTCCAGACCTCCACCTACAGTCGCCAAATTTCAGAGGAAATAGCAACTACATTGTACATTCTCACCAATCAATGTGAATTTCTATTTGGAAACCAAAGAGTGTGAACCACAGGTGATCATTTTCTGCCATTGCATTGCGTCACCGGTAATAATTGCAATTTTGTTTATATCCACTTTCAGTTTCAATTTTATTGAAACCCCAGATCATGCAAATGTAAAACCCACAACATCTACGGTTGAGGTGGCCAGGGGAGCCATCATTCACCCTGTAATGAGCCATTTAATGTGGCTGAATTAACAGTCAAAACATTTCCTGGTGTCCCTTTAAATGAAGAGAAGAGAGGCCCATATTCTCATATTTCTCTTTCATATGTTTATTTGATCTTAAGGCCAATTCAGACTGAAGATCCACCACGAGATGAAACAGTTTTAGAGAGTAGTTGCGGTGGAGTGAATCAATCATCGCAAGTTGTTGCAGGCAGTCGCAAGCCGTCACAAAAGAATTAACATGTCAAATCACAGTTTCAGTGTTTTAGAATGTTGCAGCTTTTTAGAACATCGCATCCCGTCGCGTGGCGGATCTTTGGTCTGTAGGCACCTTTAGTTGGGTGGGTATTCCAGACAGCATTCATTTTGCATTTTATTTTGCATTTCATTTTGCATTTTGCATATAGCCTATCTGGGAAATACGGGACCAACCGCAGGAGAACTGGTGAGCCAAAGCAACATGAAACCACCAGCATTTGGCTATCTGGAATTAAACTGTGTGGGCCTTCTGCCTTCCCCTACTGGCAGTATGTGTCGTATTTGAGTAAGGCTCCCAGTTTGGTTCCTGCTAATCTCTTGTTGAACTCTTCATCCATCTGACGACTCTGGGCCTCAGTGAAGAGGTTCTTCCAATCTCCCACCTCACCTGGAGAACCCAAAACACACAACGTGTTATTCACAATCTCTTATTCTCTGGTCTGTCGTTTTTCATTCACCTCAACATTTTTCCCAAATCTCCATCAACTGACCCAAGTCTATCGGTCAAACCTGCCAAATTTCAGTTCAGTGCAAGCTACTCAAATAACTTTTATTGGAAACTTGAACTTGAACCTAGAATTGTATTATCATATCAAGCAGCCAAAGTCATGTATGGCTGGATTTGTGGATTGTGTACACATACTTAAATAAAAGTAGCAGTACACTGACTACCTATACTTTGTCTTCTATGATCACTAGAAATTGCATTAAATCCACAAACTTCACAAAATTTAAGCAATGCATTTCTGAATTTTGTATGCATCCTATCCTGCCACAAGACACTGGATTCAACCAGGGCTTCTAAGGTGTTGTTAATATTTAACAGACCGGCTGCCAGTCCCAGCTGCAGTTCTATTTGAGACAGGTAAAGTTTGTTTGAGCTAGCAACAGTAACTAAGGGGATCAGGTCAATCACTAAGTAAAAAAATAAACCTTTAAAGCATTTAAGTGCACTTAAGAGAATAACTGACGGAGGTGTACCATATTAAAGGACAAAAGGAATTGCCATTTATCAACAATCATATCAGAATCTGAAATCAAAAGAAAAGACTGGGATTTGTCAAGGCTTTTAGGCTCTAGTTAAGGGTTCCATTTTTTATCAGAATCTAGGACTCCAACCAAGGACATGGTTGATGGTATTTTACTTACTTGACGGTATTAACTGTTATGTTTTGGTTTCTAAATTTTAATATTATTCCTTGTGTAGTGTGTAGTCACCTGGTGTCAGTTACAAACACTGAGACATGTCAAAAGCATTGCTGAAGAACTGGTTAATCTTAATCTCAAAACCTATTTGAACAAACTTGCCTCTCACCACATAATATAATGCAAGCCTATCAATAGTGTCCATACTCTATGCAGAGCAAGACTTGTCTACCAGGCCCACCTATTTGTAAACCCATGCAATACAATGTTAATATTGCCATGTCCAAAAGATAATTACCAAACCCTTTGGTAAGATACCACTCCAGACTGACCTTTACGGAATAAAACATTGCCAAATTTGCCGTGGGTGTTGACAGCATTCTCCTTCATGGCACTGAATGTGCTCTCAGCTGAGATGGCCTGGACCTGCTCCTCAGACAGGGGGAAGTGCAGGAACTGGGCGATCCGTCTGACATTTGCAGCCAAGTCCTGCTAAGACAGGGATTTGCACTTGTGAGTGACAGACAGAGAAAAGGGATGTGACATTGCATTGAATGTGTGTGTAAACTG
The DNA here is from genome assembly GCA_027497455.2 of Sardinella longiceps. Lineage (NCBI taxonomy): Eukaryota > Metazoa > Chordata > Actinopteri > Clupeiformes > Clupeidae > Sardinella > Sardinella longiceps. The sequence goes on along the minus strand of JAODXP020000033.1, from coordinate 8,825,384 downwards.
CAGGGATTGTACAGTGTGTGTGTGTGTGTGTGTGTGTGTGTGTGTGTGTGTGTGTGTGTGTGTGTGTGTGTGAGACTCTCTCTAACCCCAGATTACACTATGGTTCTCTTTCCTTACGTCTTTCAGTTCTTCGTAAATCACTGTCATCACATTGGGCTCATCAACCAGCTTTGAGCACACCTCAATATGATCCAGGTAGGACCCAAATGTTACTGCCCAAAATAAGAAGGGTAGATATAGGGATGATGTAGACCATTACTGGAGTTTAGAAGCCATGATTGATGACTTATGACAATAAAATGGAATATAATTTGGGATACAACAATATACTTGAACTTGAAATAGTTTGGATTGAGTGCTTCAGCTCACCATTCCCAGTCAAGAAGTCTGGGAAAAAACTCTCCCACTCCATGTTTGGCAGGGCTGGATTACTGTTCATGAAGTGGAAGTAGGAGACAGCTGTGTCCTTGGGGTTCCTGAACATCATTAGCATCTGTCAGAAGAGAGATGCATTATGAGGCCATGCAGACACAGGAGGTAAAGGACACTGGAGGGTTGCAGGTTCGAGCCTATTCCAAGTTTCCTTGAGGGAGATAACAGAACCCCAAATTCCTTGCATGGCCGTCTCTGCCATCTGTATATGAATATGTGAATGTGAGGCACTTATTGTAAACCACTGTGGGTGCTTTGAGGAGTAGCCTGGCCATTGCCTTCCTCTGTAATTCCACTCGATTCCCATGTTCCTTCAGTACTTCATTTTGAGTTTACCTTTGTCTTCTTGTCTCTGATGGAGTGAAACAGAAGTGGCTGTTTCTCCATATTGGAATGAGTACCCAGTAATCTCGGAGATGCTTCTTCCACTATTGTCTGGAACAAACAGAGCGTCAATAGGTGGTAAGTACTAAAAAAATGTATAGACCTTTTTTTTGTCCAAGTAACTCCAACTAAAATTGCCATGAGAAAGAAATTATTGCTGGCCTATTGTTAGAAATTGCAATTTTCAGAATCAGCTGCAGAAACTATTCCACCAATATTAATACTTTCTGCATCTCTGGAGAACAGAACTCGATCTGTGGAGGCATATCTGATGAGAACGTCTTCCCTTTCGCTGCAACCATCATTTTCCGTAGGAGAGACACCATCCAGTTGAATCCTAGGAAAAGAGACAGGAAACAACACCATAAATGACTTCTATCCACATTTATCATCCTCCCATACCCAAGTTCTTTTTGTCTACTATACTATAGCTATCTTTTGAGGGGGCATCTATTTATTATTATATTCATAGATATTATTTTGATTTTATTGTTTGTGTAATTGTCCATGAGAGAAAAGAAAAACATGACAGTGTAACAGACTCTGACAGAATGGTGATACCGGAGTATAACAGCAAGTGGAGATCAAATTTAGATAGATGACCATTGTACCATTTCTGCCCCTTTTCCCTATCTAATCCTTAATGTTTATAATCTGTGTTTGATAGTGCAGCCATGTGACTCTGAACTAACTGACTTTTGCACCACTGGAGGCTTTGTACCACAGGTGGAATCCGATTGGCTGAGGACCGGAGTGTATGATTCAGGCAGTCATTTAAAGTGCAAGCACTATGTTATGGAAGCGCAGTTGGAGATGTACATAGGGAGACAAGAAGTGTGTTGTCCTGTTGACTGCTGACATATTTGCATGAAAATAACAAACTTTCTTTCTGTTTTAAATTTATTTTCTTACAAATATAACTGAAAGGGTGTGAGTATTTACAAGGCAGCTTCGTAAGACCCACCACACTTTGGAAAGGAGAGCAGAACCACATCGTCAGATCTGGCCTGCAGGGTCCTAAGAGCCTCCAGATTCTCGGCTGGGCAGAGCACAACGGGGTAAAGGATACCGTCGAACAAGTGAAGCTTTTCCTCGTCCTTTAGGCTTTTGGCCATTTCCATTCTGGTCTGTCTCCATGTCGCGGCACCTCCTTGCTGGGCAGCTGAAAGACTCATTTTGTTTCAAGAAAGTAGTGCTGTGTTTGAAGGGAAAAATTTCCAGTGGAAAAGTGGTGCTGCAGCACAATCACCTACGACCCTGCGTGAGGGGGGAGTGTCACTTTCCAGTGTGTGTGTGTGTTTTCAGGAAGTTCAGCAGTTTCACCAAAAAGTCTTGTGCAGAAAATGTTTGCTTTTGATTGCTTTAGGCAATGAATGTGAAATTATGGAATTTAATTAATTTTCTCTAAGAATGTGAGCTTATTCTCACACTTACAAATTGCCCTTTTGTACTCGGTAATTTATTTTCAAGTGTTGTAATTAAATGTAAATGCACATTCTGAACCAAAGGAAGAAGATCGTTGGACTCTGAATCAGAAATAATTTTTAAAATAGTCTGGCTTTGACAGTAAATATTTGTTGTTATGAAATGGATTTCAATGTCATTTATGAAATGTTTTAACCTTTGGCCTCTACTTACTTGTAAGCATGTGTGTGTGGGTGTTGGGTGAGTGAGATATTTTTTTTTTTATGCAAAGGTCACAAATGTTCAAATACTTACAATGCACGTCTGGTTGGCACACATTAAGCAATGTTACCTGACAAGGAACTCAAATGAAACTGCCATTTGTCAACAACTGTATCATAACCTTTACTCAACTAAAATAAAAGGCTTGGTATTTGACCAAGTTTAATAGCTGAATATTAACCCAAGGTGTGTGTGTGTGTGTGTGTGTGTGTGTGTGTGTGTGTGTGTGTGTGTGTGTCTGTGTGTATGTGTGTGTGTGTGTGTGTGTGTGTGTGTGTATGCGTGCGTGCGTGCGTGTGTGTGTCCATCTATGTTAGTTCCCTTAGCACTGTCACACCATCTAGTGGTTAAGTATACAAACTGCTCCGTCTCACAAATTTTATCACTATTAATATTTTTATTACACTTGAATTGCTGTATGTACATTAGACTTGATAACAAAATGACTTTTTAAATTTTTTTTTTTACAAAAGCAATCATTACAAAAATACTACTTATCCACACTATATTATCCCTACTTGCAGTATGTGTCATATTTAAGTAGAGCTCCCAGTTTGGTTCCTGCTAGTCTCTTGTTGAACTCCTCATCCATCTGTTGGCTCTGGGCCTCAGTGAAGTGATTCTTCCAGTCACCCACCTCCCCTGGACAAGGCATAGGAGTGATTAGAGTGCTATTGTTATTGACTGTGTGGGACAGACATCATGGTTGGAAAAGTGCTTTCTCCAGGGCCTTCAGTTAGTACATTTTGTTTGTCACAAAATGGAGAAAATAAACTCTTGCCTCTCATAATTTTCTCACAGAATTTGCAATTTTTGAATCCAATTTTCAATAACATTGAAATAACACAACAAAACAAAGATATAAAAATGCCACTTCCCTCATTCAATTCCAAACATCTTTCAGATTCTGCTTTAGTACTGGAGTGTCTGACCCACCTTTCCTGAAGAAGACGTTGGCCATTTTGCCATGAGAACCGCCCTCCTTCATAGCACTAAAGGTTGTCTCTGAGTAGATGCTCTGGACCTGCTCCTCAGTCAAGGGGAAGCCAAAGAACTGGGAGATCTGTCTGATGCCTTCACTCAGGTCCTGCAATGATAGGAAAATAAGGATGTGTTTGCATTTTGCAATGATAGCAAAACAGGATCAGATTGGGAATAAAATTCAGCTATCGCTGTTTTAGAATATCCTGTAGTTTATGTTTGTGTTATCTAAAGTGGCTGCTGTACTGTAACATGGGCTGCGCTACAACATAGACTTTTGAAAGAGACATTCTGGTGCATGTAAATTTCCCAAACTTGCAGTGCATGGACCGGACCACCAGCCCACTGCATGTACCGGCCCATCTAGCATTTGCCAGATCGTAAAGATTACCAGTCCAAGCCTGATAGGAAAATAGGTGTGTTTGTGTGTGTGTGTGTGTGTGTGTGTGTGTGTGTGTGTGTGTGTGTGTGTGTGTGTGCAAATTTTACCTGTTTGAGATCCTCATAAGTTATAATCTTTACATGTGGATCGTCCATAAGTTTATCCCAGGCAAGGACATGGTCAAAATAAGAACCCCAGCCAACTAATTAAAAAAACATAAGACACACAATTTAATTACAGTTAGATTATTAAACTGCTGTTATACTATGATGCCATTCACTTTAACTACTGAATTCAGCTCTGTCGCACAGACACCAGTTGGTACCTTCTCCAGTCATGAAGTCTGAGAAGAACTTGTCCCACTCCACCTTGGGCAGCACTGGGTTCTTGTTCATGAAGTGGAAGTAGGAGACCAGCGTGTCTTTGGGGTTCCTCCACACCACCAGCATCTGGGGGGGCAAAGGTCACATTTGATGAGGTGTGTGTCAGTGTCTGTGTGTGTGTGTGTGTGTGTGTGTGTGTGTGTGTGTGTGTGTGTGTGTGTGTGTGTGTGTGTGGGGGTGACTCACTTATTCAGGAACTCACTACCAGGGGTGTCAGAGTGGGTGGAAAAGGGGTACAGAGTTACCAGGGCCCTAAGTGGGGGGAGGGCCCATGAAGAGTCAAGAGCTGTATTCTAGGAGGTAAGGTGGGGTCCATGGCCACTGCTTGTGTATAGGGCCCAAGATTTGGTATATACGCCCCTGCTCACTCCAAATGAGAAGCTTTTCTGCAAAAGTGCTTTCTTATCACTGCAGATTGTGTTTCTGCAAATAGTATCAAGCCTACAGAAGGGTGATATCTAGGCAACCCCTGGAGATTATTTGTTCTAGAGATCGTAATTGCCAGTCTGGGTGCAGGTCCAACCATTGGACCTCATGAACTGTAGAATATCTCCACTGCATGGGAACAAAACATGTGTGGTCAAATGTGCACTACTGTAAGTTGTAGATTCAATGTCCAACTTCTGCAAGTTTGCTCATGCAATCTAATAAAATCTTTTAGCTACATGTGATAATACATAACTCTATTCATAAAGGTTGCCTCTAGAAGGTGTACAATGCTGTGATCCACAGTTCTAACCTTGGTTTTCTTCTCTTTAAATGACTTGGGGATGTTGTCGGGGTGCAGGTGTGTTCCTAAGAAACGAGGAGATGGCTGCTGAGCCATGAACTGTTGAATGAGAGAAATGGAGAGCTCATGAGATAGATAGTGAGAGAGAGAGAGAGAGAGAGAGAGAGATCACATGACATCACATTCCATGTTCCTTTCTACCCCGCCACATAAACTTCTTAATGACCTCAACGTCCAACAGAGAGTTGTTACAGTTTAATATGAAGTGCTTTTTATAATACGTTGCCAAGTGCTAAACTCAGTGGACAATGGGCTGATCTGAGACCCAAGGCGCATGGCGCATGCCTGGAAACCCTTATGTTATGAGCTGAAGGGGAAATGATGCCACTTAAACACACCAACCATGCTTAATTTCAGTCAAAAGTCGTCATTGTTGAAAGTCTGCAGTGTTTAGTATATGCCTCTACATTATATAATACTTGTAACAGCTGTGCTGGTACACCCATGTTACTCTTTGATATACAGTAGAATAAACAGCTAATTAACAAAGAACATTTGACTTGTCATCAGTGTCTTGGAATACATACAACTTAAAACATGTAACAGTTGTGTTTGGTTGGATTCTCTGTGGATTGATTCACCCAGTCTCTGGCCCAATAGCCAGAGTGAATAATATAAGAGTGCACACTGTTGGAGGTGCTGCTAGGCGAGGTTAACTGTAAATAGAATTTAGTGCACGCTATCTTCTTTTTTGTTTTTTCTTAAGTTAAACTTCAGAAAAAAGAAGATATGATTGTGCGCTAAATTCTATTTACACTTTGGTTACTATAACAAGCACTTCATTACACTGCGACAACAGTACACAGGGACACAAAAATGTGTGATATTACAATGTTGTACAGTTTATACCACAACAGCTAATTAAGTAGACAATAGCGGCAATATTGTAAAAAAAAAGTCACCTTCTGCGTGTCCGGGGAGAAGAACTCGATGAGTGGGGGCATGCTAGGGGTATCTTTCTTCCCCCCAGCTGCTGCCATGATTTTACGCAGCACAGCCACCATCCAGTTAAATCCTGTGGAATCAAGTAGAGTTCTAATGACGTGTGAAACATAGTGGAACATAGTTCCAGCGAGGCAAATCTCAAGTCCTTACTTATATGTAAATATGTATTTGTTTTGTTTGTTTGTTTGTTTGTTTTTATTGTTGTGAAGTGAAGTGAAGTAAAGTGAAGTGACAAAAACATTCTATGTATGAAGAGATCTTTCTAATGTTATATAATGATATAGACAACTGCTACACTGATTCATCGATAATCTTTTTCTTCATTGGAGATGTGGCTGATGTGTTGCATGCATACAATCTTAAAAAACAATCTCAGGTCTGACACATTCACATCTCCCACACTGCATATCCTTAACCCTTCACTCAGTTGGAGCTTCAGTAAAGCTGTCTGACATGCAGTATAGCCTTCCCTGTTTTCTGACCTTTCTTCTGTTTTTAAGGTTTTTTTTAGTTTGGATTGTTGTTGGATTTAATTTGGATTGTGAATATGGTAACATTATGCCTAATTAGTCTACTACTTTATTAAAGAGGGACGTATGGTAGGCCTAAGTGTAAACTCCTGAACTCTCACGTTGTGTTATATTACTATATGATTACATATACAATAGAGACTTCCTGACTATGCTGATATGTCCAAGGCCTGGTGCTGCTCCCACACAGGTCATTAGTTGTGCAATATCCTGTAACCTGATGCCAGTTGGGATTTTCCTGTTTGTATAGTCTGACCACATTCAGTGAAGAAGGATTATGCTGCTGAACTAATCACTGCCAATAATGATCTGTTTAACGGCATGCTTGCAGATGTGTGTGTGTGTGTGTGTGTGTGTGTGTGTGTGTGTGTGTGTGAGAGAGAGAGAGAGAGAGAGAGAGAGAGAGAGAGAGAGAGAGAGATGTGAGTGAAACAGTGATTGAGTTGCCTTATACTGTAGTACACAGAAAGACACTGTTATGTAATTGTAAGTATGGTGGGGTTTTTTGTGTGTTATCTGCAGTATTTCTAAATGTTTACACACACATACGGTATGTCATATACACATGCACAAAGAGAGAACTGAGAAAATAAACATGGACAGATATGTCTCTGCAAATACCAAAGTCCAATATGAATAGCCTGTCTGCAAACCTAAATGTTTACAACTCCTTCCTATGCCCCCATTTTAGTTATGCAACACAAGTTCCACAAACTATTCTCCTCCCATCCCATATGAAACCAGATGCAACCCAGCCGAATCCCAAATCTCCGAAAAGCATTCAACACCTCCCCCTTTTCTCCCTGTGTTGTGTGCAATCCCCCCATTCAACTCACCACACTTGGGATAGGCCACCAGCATAACGTCGTCCGCCCGCGCCTCCATGGTCTTAACGGCCTCCAGGTTCTCGGCAGGGCTCATGACAGAGGAATAGAGCACCCCTTCAAACCTGTAGAGTTTGTCCTCGTCTTTGATGTCCTTGGCCATGTCCATTTTAGACTGGCCCATGTTCATGCCCTGCGGAGGACCTGCCATGTTAGCACTCGGCTGAGGTAGAAGAGAAGGAGAAATGAATGTTTGGAAGAGGAGGAGAGAGAGGGAGAGAGAGAGAGATGCAGGGATCACGGAGTGTGAGAGAGTCTGGAGAGAGGAGGAGTGTATTTATCCTCACGAAGGGCGTGTGAATGAGAGCATGAGAGGGGTGTGTGTGTGTGTGTGTGTGTGTGTAGTAAATAGACAGGGTGGAGGTTGGGTGGGTGGGGGAAGGTTGAGTTGGGGGACGTGCACTGCATGATGGCAAGATTTGAGATGCAAAAATGTAGAGTTTAAACTTGCAATTATAAGTTACATCATGAAACTTGAGACATTGACTTTTGACTTGTATGCTTTGGGCAGTTTATGTGTTTTTGGCAGGCAATGAATGAACAAGACAAATGTGTGGGGGTATGAGTGTGTGGGTGTGTGATAAATGGGACAAAAGTCTGAGTGTGTGTGTTTTGACCTGTGTGTTGTCGAATGTGTGGAATGTGTTTTTCATAGGGAGTGAATTGTCAAGACAGTGTGTGTGTGTGTGTGTGTGTGTGTGTTTTGACGTGTGTGCTGTCGACTGTGTGGAATGTGTTTTTCACAGGGAGTGAATGGACAAGACAGTGTGTGTGTGTGTGTGTGTGTGTGTGTGTGAGAGAGAGAGAGAGAGAGAGAGAGAGAGAGAGAGAGAGAGTGTTTCTCCACTTCATTCAACTTCCCTCTGTAGCGTATCTGTTCAGAGTGAACAAAGTGTGTTACGTGTCAGCTTTACATTACTCTTATCCGTTACCAGTGCTGAGGTCAGAGTCCGTCTCTCCTGAGAAATTGCAAGAGGCTAATAGTGAACAATGATGAAATGCAGCCATAGATAATGAGGTTGTGAACTCACACTTACACAGACCAAAAGAGAAAGAGAGAGAGAGAGAGAGAGAGAGAGAGAGAGAGAGAGAGAGAGAGAGAGAGAGAGAGAGAGAGATCACATTGATTTGATAAAAATATTTAACAAACTTAAAAAAAATAAAATAAGTTAGAAAAAAGGCAGAATAAAACATGGACTAGGAAGCATGGTAAGCTAGACTGAATCATGTTCTTTATTTGAAGCAAGGTAAACACAATCAGACCGGGCCGGTCAACACCCACACACACCAACACACTCGTACACCCTCTTTCACACATACTCACGTACTCACACATACTGTACTCACGACACACTCTCATCCATCTCACTCACACGTCGCTTAATGTGTTCAGGTCACGCAAGAGCTGCGCAATCATGACTTTCCATTCTTTGCACACTACAGCACTATTGCAGCATAGGCTACAACTAAGGCAAGACCTCAGATAGTTTATTCTCACAAAAAAGTGACAAAAGTAGATGCAGATACACACACACACACACACACACACACACACACACACACACACACACACACACACACACACACAAATCAGCATTCAGGTGCAATTTTGTATTGCTACAGTTTTCACCTGTGCGTGTATAGAATGTGTGATTGCATTATGTGTGAGTTGTGTTGGGGGTTGGGGATGTTTGCACAAGTGTGTGTGTGTGTGTGTGTGTGTGTGTGTGTGTGCTTGCGTGTGTAAGAGAGAAAGAGTACGCGTGCATGACAACATGCATGTTACATAACGCAGGAGGCATGCAGTGATCAAATCATGAAAATATTCACAGTAGCTGCATGGCCAGGTGCAATAAAAAGAGAGAGAGAGAGATTTAATCTCTCTCCCACACTGTGTTGCTTCAAGAAGTTATTTTAAGTCTGGTGCCAGGTCTTTCAATAATGGAGCCCCCGGGCTTATCTGAGCCTACCACAGCTCTCGCAGCTGTGATTTTCAAAAGTGACAGAGATAGTTTCTGTTAATCTGTCAAAGAGACCTCCTGACATGTTTCTGAGAGGAAGTGAAAATGCTGCCCAGTGAGACAAACGTTTACACTGTTTACTTGACAGATAAGGTTTGCGTGAGAAGGAGTTGAGTGGTGGTTTGTGTGGGTGGTAGCGACACTCAACCAAAAGCCACAGTTTTGGAAAACTAGTTTAGCAGAGAATATCCATGACTAGGCATGTAGCCTACTCAATACCAACAGCAGCACAATAAGACACAGACAAACAGTACAATAAGACACAGACAAATGGCTCGTTGGTGTGCTCTTGCTTTGCTACTTTACATTGTCCTGGGGAAGCTTGTGATTTTACACAAGCCTGGTAGGCACCTGTGCCTTGGCCCTGTATTCATTTAGCATGGGATTCACCATATAGCAGAGGAGCTTCTTGTGCCATTTGCAACACTGTCAGTGTGTGTGTGTGTGTGTGTGTGTGTGTGTGTGATTATTTCATTGCTCACTGAAACTGAAAACAATAAAACCATCATACCCCTTAATGACACTGCCTTGTCACACTGTCTAGTGGCTAATAATGTAGTTTTAAGATTTTTATTCTTCTTCTTTAGTAGGCCTATTATTATTATTGTAGATTTAATTTTGGAATCAAATTGCTATAACTTGAGAGCGTTTTCTTCCCTGAGATGCACTGTGTTAAAGTTGTTTTGATGTTCAACATTAATTTTAGCCTAGGCCCACCCATACTATCTTGAAATGTTGTGATTGCGCCAGTTTATGTAAGAAAATGGTTGTGCCAGCTCAGCTAAATTCATTTAACATTCAAAATACAAATGTACAAAGATGGTCCATTCTAATGTCAACATCAAAGTCCATGTCAGTTTTATTGTCAATTCTTTCACATGCACCAGACATACAAAAGGAATTGAAATTGTGTTCCTCTCCATCCCCACGGTGTACACAAGACATTTGTGACATTTAGGTAAACAAGACATATACTCATAATTCAGGTAAACAAACAATAAATAATTAAATTAGTAAGCAAGGGGGTGCAGGGTAGGTGGAGACAAAAATATATATCCATCTGTAGCCTACAGTGAAGATGGATAACAATAAAAGCACAGTGTTCACTGTGTGTAAAGGCAACAGGACTCGAATGGGAAGTGCAGACAGTTAAATGCTGAGAATAGTGCAAAGATACAGCAGGCAAATAATGCAATTGACGTAAAAAAAAAATAAAAAAAATGTGCAAGTGGCATGTGGTGCATATATGGCCGAGTAATAGCAGCATGATATTGCAAGGCAGTCTTTTGTGTTCATTCAAGGTTAAAGTCCAGGGTGTGGTGCAGGCCTAGCTGGGAATTGAGCAGAGAGTGAATTCAACTTCCTGACAGCCTGATGTATGAAGCTGTTGGAGAGTCTGGTGGTGTGGGAAGACAGGCTTCTGTACCTCTTCCCAGAGGGCAGGAGGTGGAACAAATTGTGAGTGAATCTGCCCAAGGTTTCTTCCTAGAAATGAATTACTAGCAAAGTGTAGGGAGTTTTTCCTTGCACCTGTTTCTCATGGATGCTTCCCGTACTGTCTGTAAAGCGCCGCGAGACAAATGCACTGTATTTGAGTGCTCTACAAATAAAATTGAATTTAATTGAATTGAATTGAGTGGGATGGCTTGCATCGCTCACAATTGTGAGTGGGGCACCAGCGATCTTTCCAGCGCTGCAGGGCTCCCGTCGTAGTCAGTGCAGCACCCGCCCCACATTGTGATACAGCTGGTGAGGATGCTCTCAATGGTGCCTCTGTAAAATGTGGTCATGATGGGAGGTGGAGCTTCTGTCCGCTTGACTCTTCTCAGGAGGTAGAGGTGCCACTGTATGTAGCCATGTGTGCTGACAGAGCATTGGAGAGTTTTTATGTCAACATTGAATGCAACTGTGGATTGGGGAGCAGGTAAATGAGTTCCTGTTGATCTATTTGGATGATGTCCTCATTTATTTAGTGGATTTTGACATCCATCTGCACCACCTTGACCAGGTATTTTGTAAGGCTGGGCCAAACGTGCAAGCCAGGCTAGTAGTGATGCTATAAGGTAAGATGCTGAAAGGTTAAATTAAGCAAGGTCAGTGATCATCATCACATCATCACTATCAACACATATTTCACATCATGTCTTTAATGCCCTAATTATGTCAAAATAGCAACTGTGGAGAAGACCACACTCTCAGAGTATCACAAGACCATAACAATTGTCAGTTAAATAAAGAACATCACAGTTGTCAGTAAAATATCAAATTCTTTATTTCTCCATGTTTGTAAAGGTTTAACACATTTTACAACAAAATCAGTTGCTGATAGTTCCAACATTATTGTAGAAAAAAAACACAATCCTTATGACAATTTTATCTCAATCCTAGTCTGCCAAGGCATCATCACCTAATTTCTTTCCTACTTGCAGTATGTGTCATATTTAAGTAAGGCTCCCAGTTTGGTTCCTGCTAGTCTCTTGTTGAACTCTTCATCCATCTGTTGGCTCTGGGCCTCAGTAAAGTGGTTCTTCCAGTCACCCACCTCACCTGGTCAAGACAAACAGGTGATTTATGAGTTATATAGACGGGATTATACTCGGCAGACTCACCTAGTCAAGACTAGTAGAGATATAACACGACAACCAAAAAAAAAAAAAATACAATAACTTAAAGAACATATATATTTTCAATGTTTTAAGCAATAATTTTACCTATAACTACTATGCCACACACATTGTAGCGGACAGGGCAAAGTACAGTATACTTCATACACTGAGGTAGTTTATTGTGATTTACATAACAAACATACATGACCATGATTTATCCTCAGACATTAGGCTACAAATCATCCATCTTACCTTTTCTGAAGATCATACTGCCCATTTTACCAAGAATACTATTGTCACTCATAGCACTGAAGGTGCTCTCAGAGTAGATGCTCTGGACCTGCTCCTCAGTCAGGGGGAAGCCAAAGAACTGGGAGATCTGTCTGATGCCTTCACTCAGGTCCTGCAATGATAGGAAAACAAAGATGTGTGTTTTCATTTTCAGTGGCACATTGCCTATGTTTGTTTTTTAAGGCTGTGTTAACCCTTGTATTATGTTAGGGTCATTTTGACCAATTTTTCATTTTTAAACAAAGAAAAAATATATAAGACAAATGTTTTTAGGCTTGAAACTTTATGGCCTTAACTTATTTTCACTGAAAAACATGTTAATGGAGAAAAATTTGAGACACATCCCTTCATACCTCTAGAAATTTAGGCACCCAAAAATTATTTTACCAAAAGCTAAATGAACGTCATAGGATGACAATATAAGACTCTTATAGCAAGCCAGCAGATGAAACCCCTTGCAAACTACTAAAGAAGTCTGTAAACAAGCAAGTAGAGCATCCCCATAGGAATCCATTAGAATAAGCTTGATTTGGGAGCACCATAGTGATCTATTGGAGCTGCAGGAGACACTGAAGGACCTCCACAGTGGGTTCATCTGCCCTGTGTCAAGGTAGAGTCATCATTGTGTTAATTTTCATTTCAATTATCCAAGTTGAACATGTTTTTGATCATCCAAGGGTGTGTTTCTACAGAATTCCCCTTTTCCACAAAAAACGCCTGATACATGCCTGATAAATGTCATTTTGCAGAGGACACTTAACATCACAGAATTAAAAACAAATCTAAATATGTTTGAAACAATCTAAGGAATGTTGAATTGGTTTAATGAAAACTTTAATATTTCTATTCTTTATAAGTGTTAAAATGATCACTCGGGTCAAGGGTTAAGTTTGGTCTGCCTATATCCGGAAAGATATGTCAGTTTATTGTTAGAGTTTTTTCTAGATGGCTGCCATGGACAATGAGGCAGCCCATATTTAATATTATAGGTTTTCAAGACCATGTTATACAGGCTTGTGCATCTGTATCAGTGTTTGTATCATGATAGATGTGTGTGTGTGTGTGTGTGTGTGTGTGTGTATGTGCCTGTGCCTTTTTATTCTCTCTGTGTGTGTGTGTGTGTGTGTGTGTGTGTGTGTGTGTGTGTACCTGTTTCATCTCCTCAAATGTAACAATCTTTACATTTGGCTCACCCATTAGTTTATCCCAGGCAAGGGCATGGTCAAAATATGATCCCCAGGCCACTATTAACACCAAACAAACAGACAGATATTTAGGAAATTCAGGAAATTCACAAATTCATTCAAAAACACTGAGATGACGTGAAAGTGGCAAACATGTAATAACTCTGAAATTCTAGAATTCAATCTAATTCCTATGGAGAGTTGAATCAGAGAGGATTCAAGCCGAAATTCCATGATTTTTGGTTGAATCCGTTGAACTTCATAAGACTTCTTGTGCAGCAAAACACTCTGGTTGGCAATGTAAAATTGCATTGCAACCAATAAACAGTAGTAGCAAATATGAATGTCAATAAAGGGCCTTTCAGACCTGGAACGACAACGACAAAGACTGATGGATGATAATGTAGGTCTATCTTCATGCCTTCTAATTGGCTTTTATCGTTCTAAAAATTGCTCTGAAAGTGACCCCCAACATGGTGTTGTCATTATAGCTGTAGTGTGAACACGTTCATTCATATTAATTAGAGCGAAATTTATTTTTGTTATATTGTTCCAGGTGTGAACAGCCCTCAAGAATAAATATGCTGAATTAGGCCAGTTGGTACCTTCTCCAGTCATGAAGTCTGAGAAGAACTTGTCCCACTCCACCTTGGGCAGCACTGGGTTCTTGTTCATGAAGTGGAAGTAGGAGACCAGCGTGTCTTTGGGGTTCCTCCACACCACCAGCATCTGGGGGGGCAAAGGTCAGAAATTGAACATTACTTGGCTTCCTTTTGGACATTCTGGCAGACTTTCACAGGCTTTGTTCCAAGTGGATATCTTCTAAGAATTGGAAAAGACAGAAGCCTAGTTTCTTTGTTGTTTTCAATCAGAGACTTTTCCTGAGGAATAACAACTTTTTTACCCCTCCAGTGATTCAGAGATAAAAATATATGTGGTACTTTTAAGTGATTTAAGATGAGTGTTTCTTACGTCAGCGTTTATAGTCAATTAAAAGTGGTTTTACAAGACAGTGTTTCTCAAATGCATAGAAGTAAAAAAGACAACATAGGTACAATTCATTACAGTGCATGTAAGGTGAAATTTCTCACTTTAGTTTTCTTGTTTTTGAAAGACGCAGGGATGATGTCTGGGTTCAGATGTGTTCCAATGACCCTCGGAGATGGCTCTGCAGCTAGAGCCTGCCCAGAAACCATACATGAAAACTCATACAGTGTGACTGTACTGCTGTGTGTGTGTGTGTGTGTGTGTGTGTGTGTGTGTGTGTGTGTGTGTGGGTGGGTCTGGATGAGACATAGAGTTGATATAGCATTAAGTACAAATGTAATAACCACATGTCATGAAGAGCTAATCAATCAATAAATCAATCAATAAATCAATCAATCAACCAGGATCAATAGATCCGATTTATCTGATTCATAGCAGTCACTGGGTCTACTGTAATCTCTCTGTGGTACTGCAGTAAAAACATTTTGTAAAGGTTAATCAGTTGATTGTAGGTGTGCCATGTGAACAAGAGAGGCTGAGGCTGAGCCTATGCTGGTGGTACAGTACCTTCTGTCTCTCTGGTGAGCAGAATTCAATCAGCATTGTTATCTCTGAGGAGTCCTTCACTCCACGGGACGCTGCTAGGATTCTCCGTAGCACTGCCACCATCCAGTTGAATCCTGGGAGATGGAGTTAAAGGAATGGAATCCTTGTGATGGTGAACAGCAAAATCAACAGCAGAAACAGCTATCATTCAAAAATCTTGAGGCCATTATATTTTTTTAATTTTTAATTTTATTTCACTACGTAAATATTTTCTCCTTTCATTCGCTCATGTTACCCTCTCCAAAGACTGGAGCTTAAAACCAGGCAATGATTACAGTCCTTTCCCTCGTAACACTCCTTTCTCCAGTGTTATGTAATGATTCTTAATGCTTTGCCTTTTGACCTAAATAACTGTTTGTGTGCTTTGGCAGGCAAGACACACACACACACACACACACACACACACACACACACACACACACACACACACACACACACACACACACACACACATATATACTCGCACACCCACAATCTGCTTTTCTCAAAACAAATTCATGCCTATTTCTGGCAGTAGAGGTCTTTCCTGATACTGAGGCAATTTAATTACATACAAAGCACATATGGATAACACATAGTCATTTAGCAGCCACTTAACACTACTTTTTACACACATAATTGACAATTGCAGTTATCAGATGCCAACAGCTATACTCACCACACTTGGGGTAGGCCACCAGCATCACGTCGTCCGACCGCGCCTCCATGGTCTTAACAGCCTCCATGTTCTCAGCAGGGCTCACAATAGAGGGGTAGATACATCCCTCGAAGCGGTACAGCTTGTCCTCATCTTTGACATCCTTGGCCCTCTCCAGGATGGCAAGATGTGGGGGTAAAGTTTGGCTCATGGTGGCCAAAGTGATGGGGGGATGGAGAAAGTGCAGCAGAGAGGAAATGCTGGAGGGAGAAAGAGAGTGAGGGAGAAATAGTGAGACAGCAATGGAATGAAAGGGAGTATTGGTCTAGGAATGAGTGAGAAAATAAACAACAGACTGTTGAGGCAGAAGGAGAGGTGCTAATGTTTGTTTACTCAAGGGTTCTATTTTCACAGAGAGGGGTGGTGGTGGTGGGGGGGGGGGGTTGTCCTTTTTTTTTTTTTTTTTACGTTTATGTTGAATGGACAAGATTGTTAGCTCACTAGCTGGGTTTACGGACATGCCATGTTGTATCAAAGAGTATATCTTATGTAATATTGTGTCTAGTGTCACACTCAAGCAAACCAATTCAGTGATCTTTGGCTTAGGTACTTTTATGTCTTAAATAACTTAGGCACAGAGGACAACAACGCTTAGTATTCACAAGAGGAATGCTTTGAAGAGCTGTCTTACCAGTTTGTTGGGTTCAGCAGTCCAATTGCTGTCATGCGCTGTCCTGATTCCTGGCTTTACACTTTACAGTAGGCTACTGAGGTGACAACAGAGTATTCCAGCAACAGCGAGGATCAGCCGTTTGGATCAGATGTTGGGCTGACTTGATGAACTCACACAGAAGTTGACACATCCATAGATGCAAACGACAAGCCTGGTTAACGCCCCATTACTCCAACAACAACACAGCACTGTTGGGGAAAGGACGGTTCATTTTGCCATCAGGTCATCAGGTCAGTGCACTGCTGTCCCGATTTCAACTTGCGTTCGCGGTGTGGGAGCGGGGTTGTCTGTGAGCGGTGCCTGTGGGCTTGTGCATTCACACAAGAGATGGTCTACGCGGTGGTCTGCGCGAACCGACTGCCCGAGCTCATGCATTCAAAATCTATGGACACCGCGCAAGTCCCAATTACCGCGCTGAAAACGCTTGGAAAAAATACAATTCCTTTCAAAAAAAGCAGCGCGGGAGCTGCGCGTTCACCGCCAGAAACCGGACAGGAGCCACACAGAACACGCGTGCAGTGTGCATGACCCAATCTGTTAACATGCATTCTAAACGAAAACGGACCCCTGCACACTGAACACCATTTAGATCGAACAGAACACATTTTTCAGAGCAATGCTTTCAGCTATGTTGTTCAAACAATGTGCATTTTCAACTTGGAGCACCTCCACACATGATCTAGGCTATTGTAGCCTGATAAACCAGCCTAAATGTGAGATTGGATGTCTAATTTAGTCTGGCCCCGATGAATGGATACAACGGGAGATTGTTGATGAGCACAACCCCTTGTCTTTCACACCATAGGCCAATGCTCTGTCTTCACCGCTTTGATTCAAAACACATATCAGCGTTATAATTGGTTTTAAACGCCGCCCGCTTTGATTTAAAACACATTTCTGCGTTATGATTGGTTTTGGTTTTCAGCACAAAAGAACAACAATACATCAGTCTTCATAGATATCTGGAATTCTTTTATTAAATTACTCAAACTCAACAATAGCTAATCCACTTACTCAACAGTAACCGAACCACTTACATTTCCCTTCTCAGCTCATCTCAACTACTGTACCCCCCCCCCCCCCCCCAAATCATTCCTCTGCCCTTTCTCTCTCCTTCCCCTTTCTAACATGCCTTTTTATAATACCCTAACACACTCACATTCACACTCTCACACACACATACACACACACACTCATAAAACCCTCCCGCAAATCTTCTCTGCTCTAGTAGTATGGTATAATTGTATATTGACAGTATGTCTATTTCTGTCTACGTTTGTCTGTATGTATGTCTGTCTGTATGTCTATATCTGTGTCTGTCTCTCAGTTGTGTTGTCTATCTATCGTTCTCCTGTCTGTTTAATCGTGTGTCTGTTTTGTCTACTCTGTCTATTTGTCTGCAATCCTGCCCGTCTGTTACCCATCCACCTATAATCATTCTAATTTTATTCAGCCCCCAGCCACCGTTCATAACAATCATTATTATTTCTATTATATAATTTTTTTTCTTTTCTTTTTATTATTTATTATTAGTTTTACTGAATTTACAATTGTTCTCTTTTTCTTTTCTTTTGAAACAGTGTTGGAACAGGGGCTGATGTGGGTCTGTCTGGAACAACCACCTTTTGTACACTATGATTAAATAAAAAAAAAATAAAGTTGTCCTCCGAAGAGGGGGGTGGAGGCGGGCCAAAAAAAAAAAAAAAAAAAAGATTGTTTTTGCCAGATTCCTGGCATTCTGGTGGAATTGGAGAATGATGCAAGGCTAGATCCACTCACAGACAAAACATTTTGGCAACCAGTGGGTGGCGCTGGTTTACTAGGCTAAGGCTATTGAGGATGTTTGGTTAGCTTACTAACTTGTTATCTTTATTCATCACCAGTAAACACTGCTGACAGTCGAGACTATTGCTTAACAATAATAAATTGCTTGTAAAACTGAATCAAATGGAGCATTTGATGCAACAGTGCTTTTGGGAGCAGGTAAATTGATTTCCTGTTGCTCTATTTGGATGATGTCAACTTTTATTCAGTGGATTTTGACATCTACCTGCACCAACTTAACCAGGGGGGTATTCCTGCAAAGTCGCTAATGATATCGGCGTTTATGTGATTAAGCCTCGTTTGAAGTAGCGTCAAGTTTGACATGAGGCTGAAGCCATTCCATCAACGCAAGTTAGCGGCGCCTGCCTCTCGTTAACTTAAACAAGGCTGCGTGCGCGAGCTCAACACTAGACCTAAATAGGTGATTTAGGAATACCTGATGAACTGTCGTAAAATTAAGGCAGAACTAAAAGAATTTTAAGAAAGAAACTTCGATATGCATACGTCATCTGTTGAATTTTGTGTGAAATAACTGAATGTCACATTTTTTATAGTAGTAGGTGATTTAGGTGATTGAGAAATTATACTTTGAATCATAATGTTTGACCATTGCTTGTTGGAACAAATTGCCAGTCTCATTGTTCTGTCGCAGCAGACTTGCACCTGCGACTGAAATCAATCAATCATTCAATTAAGATGTAGCCTACAACTCCAGACACCACTGGCGTTTTCAAGAGGACGTAACGTTACAAAACGTTTACTACGTCATCCATAGGGATGAATGGGAACTGTTACGTTACGCTACAAAATGTTACGACTGTTGAATTCGCCCCATGTGATGGGCCGGCATGTGACACGTCTTTGATTATGCATGCATTTGTTTTTAATTCGTAACTAAAATTATTCCTAATAGATACTTTGAAATGTCAATAGTAATTTAGTAAAAAGGGGAATTCATGCATGATCAGTGTTTGCAAAACCTATCAACCTTTATTTGGTGGCAAAGATTATTAAGCAGGTGTATGGAACCTTTTTTGGTGACTTGTGTTTCTGACTGATTGCATTTTCTGAGACACCGCTTTATTAAGCCTTGCAGTTAACCTGCCACGGAGCTGGGGTGCGTCTCCCAAACATTTACGAGCTATTTACGGGCTAACTGGGGCTTACCAACATCGTGGGAACCATGAAACTACGAGAGAGGTGTTCCCCAAAATGCTCGTCCATACAATGGAGGTGAAACCTCCATGTTACGATGTACGTAGCTACTATGTCCTTGTTTCTCGAAATCATGGTTCCTGCGCTATATCGTAAACAACATCGTAACTTGATCCGTACCTACGAGAGCTCTTCACCTCCCGTAACAAGTTAGTATCTTACTACAACACTGTAGTCAACAGAGGGCGTTGAACATACCATAGTTGGGTAAATTTGGAGACAACGAAATTGTTGATTAAAAACACTTCAATGATGAGTAAGACTTGGTTATATACTGACAATGTGATTTCCTGTTAATTATTAATATTATAGGCCACGTTAGTCTCCTTGAGTATTTTCATGATTTAAATTAGGCAAGAGATATAGTGTGTATTGAGATGACTGGTGGCGTAAATGGGTAAGCCAGTGCGCCTTTGAGGCGTATAACGGTGATTCCTGCGAGTTCAAAACCACCTGTCAACGTGTGTGGGATTTGTTTCTGTTGTCCTCTCCTTTATTATTTAGGAAGAATTTTCATTTGGAGAAAGTTTCCAGGTGGTGATTATTGGTGATAATAGGTGTAATGGCAGGCCTATTCAATTAGGAAATTAGATGGTTTCGTTGTTAATGTGAGGGTTATCAATCGGTAGACGTTCAAATGCAAAGATAATATTGCATGGAACAAGCGGGGACAGGCGAATTGTTATAGCCTAGGCACTAATGCGTAAAATATGCCCAAGCAAATGGATAATAATTTCAGTTTATTTGTCTTGTATTGTTTTAAATATAATAATTTAGACACAGAGTAAGAAGATATTCTATAACAATCACCTGGCATTGAACCTCCGTCTGCTCTAATGAATGTGAGTCAAAGCTGTGCGCTTAACCCACTAGGCCACCTGCTGCACGTAGAGGAAGGTTGCTCACATCTAATTAGACTACTTGCCAATATAATTTCCTGTCGTTATTATTTCTTGTATTTTCACTCGAAGGTGAAGATAAACTAGACCACTTTTGGCATATGACTTAATTGAATCTTATATTGATCACAGGTTCATGTAACCGCCGTTATTAACTGACTATATCAACATAAATGTATAAACGGGACTGGCATGCTTCCTACTGCGAATGCGCCCGAATTGTCTCCGAACACTTCCGAAAACATCTGCAAACATGGTCGTAGCCGTAGGAACTATGGTGGTACATACCAACATGGTAGAAACTTACATAGTAGTCTACCATGTTGGTAGGCGTTTTTTGGGAAACACCCATAGCTGAGCACCTACCTAGTTCCCACGAACATCGTACTTTGATGGTAGAATGCTAACATCCATCGTTGTACGGGAAACGCACCCCTGGTTAGTTTGGGAGCATATGTTACCCCAGCAACTCAGCTGCGATTACTGTTAGCGAGAGTAATGGAACTGAACTCACACCAAGGCCCAGTCCCATTACTATCACTTCACTATCACTTCCCCTCGATTTTGGCCCTAACACTCGGTTTGCGTGTTCATGTGTAAGTGTAGGGTGTCCCAATACTTTCAGGACCGAGGGATAGTGGCTTTCAGCCCTTCAAATCGCCCCTTCAATCGGAGGGAGGTCTGGTGCAGACTTCGAACGAAGTGAAGTTGAAGTGAAGATGAAATTACCCACGGTTCTTTGCGAACTGATCAGCTAAACAAAATGATTGAGTGTCGGTACCCGATCCATGTCCTCAGCTCTGGATAAGAGCTTCAAAAATATAACTACTATTGCAATTAAGCATGTATATATATATTTTAATGTCGGGATATCTTAGTTTGATGTAAATTCAGTTTAATTCCGCACAGGTGTGTCAAAACATGACTATTAAAAAGATCGATATTTTTCAAAGCGCGCGTCGGTACCCGATCTGTGTCCGAATGCACGAGCTGTGTCCCGTTGTCTCAGCTCTGGATAAGAACTTCAAAAAGATAGCTACTGTTGCAATTAAGCATGTATACATATTTTTTAATGTCGGGATATCTTAGTTTGATGTAAATACAGTTGAATTCAGCACTGGTGTATCAAAACATGACTATTAAAAAGATCGATATTTTTCAAAGTGCGCAAATCTTTCAACAGAATTACCAGATCCTCTCATGTGGGTGATTTTCTCAATGATAATTTGTGGATGACGGCTTTTGAACAGTTTATGCCGGTTTAGAGCTTTATATCCGTTCAGATGCGTAAAACAGGTGAAGACGTTTAAAAGCAAGTGTTGTCCCATTTATTAGGGGAAGATTTGCACTTCTCACTACACAATCGAGGGGTGTCTCATCTTGGAGGGAACTCGAAAACGAGTGCTAGTGTTAGGGAAGAGAAATGGGACTGGGCCTAAAACTAGCGCCGCTTGCCAAAATTAGCGCAGCTTAGCGAATAGCTCGGTTGATGGAATAATCCCCCAGGTTTTCAAAAGGCTGGGTCAACATAGCCTGGCACGCCCTCCCAGTGACGTAACACCTTCGGCGTTGCTGTCACTGGTCTGGCCAGCTGCTGATCGGGCAGGACTTCTGAATTCCACAAAACTGTGGAACTGCCCCCTCTTGGTCAGGAACCAATCAACTTTGAGCAGCTCCAACGGCTCTCAGTCCTGTTCAAGCAATTCCCTTCGCGTCACATACGTCAGAGGAAAGAGATTGGTTTTGCTTCAGCACAGCATTTTCTAACATCGACCAGTAGCAAACCGAGGCATTTCAGGGAGGCGGGTCAACCATGCGCTTTGAGAAAGTTTGTTATACGGGCTCTTGGTCAGACCAAAGTCGATGGCAATCAGGCTAGGGTCAACATGGTCTTGTGAATTGTAGCGAAGGGAGAGAACAGTGACCCCACCCGGTCTCGAACCCGGGTCTCCGGGGTGCTAAACGTGCAACTTGACCGCAACGCCAAAGAGCCAGGCTCGTTGGTATGGCAGTCAGAGCGCATACTCAACCGTAGTGACGGTACTCCGTCACATGAATATTAACTGTTGTCCTCTGTGCCTCATTCGCAGCCCACCCCCATAAGTTCTTTAATGTCAAGTCCTATGGACTAGGTACCCTTCTACTAGACTCTCAATATCGCTGTCTAACAAGTCAAATCATGACAAGCATCAAGACACCAGCTTACAGCATTTTGGACCGCCTAACTAACTGAATCAAACACCGTCTTGTATGTTGAAGGCAGGGGGAATTCTAGGCCTACAGATTGAAAATATTTCTCTGCACTTCACCTCTGGTTGCAAAGATTCCTGTTTATGAAGTGAGTAAATATAACTAAACCAGACATTGAAAAAAAAAATCCAAGACACAATTTGGAGGTTGTCTCTGAAAATGGTTGAGGTCCATTTTATTGATTTATAGCAGCATATAAATAAGCCGTAATATTCCACTGATGAGTCTAAAAACAGATAAACAAAATGCATGTAGGATCTTTGTGACAGATCCCTGCTTTACTTGCAGTATGTGTCATATTTAAGTAAGGCTCCCAGTTTGGTTCCTGCTAGTCTCTTGTTGAACTCCTCATCCATCTGTTGGCTCTGGGCCTCAGTAAAGTGGTTCTTCCAGTCACCCACCTCCCCTGGTCAAGGCAGAGGTGTGATTACAAAGTGTTATAGTTACTATCAGAAAATGCTATAGTTATCAGAAAATGCCTGGCTATTTGAGACATAATATATCATAATCACAGTCCTACCTAGTCCAGATAATTATACAGTTATAATAGAAAACTAACCCATTTCAGAAATCACAATAACTTAAAGAGCACATACAGTAGTGGGCAAGGTCAGACAAATGAATTTATAATAGTACATTGCAGTATAGAGAGGTAGTTTAATGTTCTTTACATACTGTAGCAAATAGATTAAATTAAACAACTTTTTAAACAACTTTTTGTTTGTAAGGTTTCTGTAAGGAACAGTGTCAATGATGGCTACGGTTGCATAGAAAATTGCAAATATTCTGACACTCTTCTGCATAGCATGCAAACAAGTGACAAAATGAAGACAGAGAATGGAGAATTTGAAATGAAGAATTGATCATTTTAAACACTGAACATGATATGAGCCAGTCTTTGACATTGGGCAGCAATTCACCCAACCTACCTTTTCTGAAGAACACACTGCCCATTTTGCCATGTACACTCTGGGCACTCATCGCACTGAAGGTGCTCTCAGAGTAGATGCTCTGGACCTGCTCCTCAGTCAGGGGGAAGCCAAAGAACTGGGAGATCTGTCTGATGCCTTCACTCAGGTCCTGCAATGATAGGAAAATAAGGATGTGTGTTTTATACTTTCAGTGGCACATTGTCTATTATGTTTGTGTTGTCAAGGCCTGTTAAGTTCAGTCTGCCTATTTCTTTTTGTGCATATGCAGTTTGATTTTTGTCAGCATTAGTATAGTTTGTAATGCATCTGTTTTAATGTTTGTAGATGTATCTACGTGTGTGTGTGTGTGTGTGTGTGTGTGTGTGTGTGTGTGTGTGTGTGTGTACCTTTTTCATCTCCTCAAATGTAACAATCTTCACATGTGGCTCATCCATTAGTTTATCCCAGGCGAGGGCATGGTCAAAATATGATCCCCAGCAAACTGTGTACAACATGCCGCAAATAAACAGATAATTATTTCAGAATAAATACTGCACAATAAACTCCAAATTTATAACCGTTGATAGTAATGAGTTGGAAATATAACTTATTGTGCTATAATCCCATTTAGCCACATCATTTGCCAATGAGAAAATGACAAACAGAATAACTGTTTATAATTATAATTCAGCATAATTCCTATGGGCAACTGAATCAGTTGGGACAAATCATTTAATTGCAGGGACTATGTGGGAACAAACAGCAGTCATATGTCACATTATATCCCATATTTATGTAAAATTGTAAGTCAAATGTACTGTATGCCAATAACCAATCAGTACACAGTATTGGGCCAGTTGGTACCTTCTCCAGTCATGAAGTCTGAGAAGAACTTGTCCCACTCCACCTTGGGCAGCACTGGGTTCTTGTTCATGAAGTGGAAGTAGGAGACCAGCGTGTCTTTGGGGTTCCTCCACACCACCAGCATCTGGGGGGGCAAAGGTCACACAGTGTCAGTGGTGTTAGGTCATCAGTGGTGTCAGTGGTGTTAGGTCATCAGTGGTGTCGTGTAAGGACATCACTCTAAAATAAAGCATTCTTTCTTAAAAGGGTTTACCCATGTACATTTTGGCAGACTTTCACAGGCCTTGTTCCAAGTGGATATACTGTAATTTCAGGAGCCAAGTTTCTTTGTCCTTTTTGATCAGAGACTTTCCTTGTGGAATGTGAACTTGTTTAACCAAGGCGCCCTCTTGTGATACATTTTAAGAACTCAAGAGAGACAGAGTGAAAAAAATGTAACACTTTGACAAATACTGTATCAAAGGGCGAAAAAAGATTAGTGTTTCTGAAATTAGTGTGGAGATTTTTTTTAAGCTATCAGGGTACAATTGGTAATCAGGTACAATAAAAGGTGAAAGTTTCTTACTTTAGTTTTCTTGTCTTTGAAAGACGCAGGGATGGTGTCTGGGTACAGATGTGTTCCAAGGAGCCTCGGAGATGGCTGTGCCGCCATTGCCTGCCCAGAAACCATACAGCACATGAAAACCCATTAGGTGCTATTGTACAGAGGTGTGTGTGTGTGTGTGTGTCTGTGTGTGTGTGTGTGTGTGTGTGTGTGTGTGTGTGTGTGTGACATGTACTGATATAGCAGCATTGGTGACAAAAGTAATTTATATTGGATGTGTAAAGATCTAATCAATCAATCAGGATCAATCGATCAGATTGATAACTACTGGGGCCTATCTGTGATAACCTTCTGTCGTTCTGGTGAGCAGAATTCGATCAGCGGTGGCTTGTCTGAAGACTCCTTTTCTCCACTGGATGCTGCTATGATTTTCCGTAGCACGGCCACCATCCAGTTGAATCCTAGGAAATGGAGTTGCAATGAGGAATACAATACTTGTGATGGTAAAATGGTGTGATGGATCTGAGAAATTGTGATTTGCTAAATCCTTCCAGTTCTCACATTTATTTTCATAAGTAAATATATATTTCTGTCTTCTGCTCATTTCCCCTCCAAAGCCCTGCAAGTGGTTTGACCAGTGTTCCCCGATGCACGATGATTATCGCATTTGTGCAGTAATTTTGAACTCTGTATGATGTATGATGTATGATGTACAATGTACGATAACTTCAGAATATGCATTTGTTCATTCATTGTAAACTGTGTAGAATGCTACATGCATCATAGTCAGGCTATACTTTATCTCTTTCTATGACTTTACCAAGCACACCTCAACCCTCTGGCTCAACATTCTAGGCTGTTTAGTAACACTAACCTTGTTTGAGGGCAAAGCAAGTTGGCTAAATGGGTTGGAAAAGGCTGTATGCATTGTAGCAATGACAGTGTTTAAAGTCTCCTTTTTCCAGCGTTGCATAACGAAACTTGATGCTTTGCCTTTTTACCTGTATGCTGAAGGCTGATTGTGTCCTTTGGCAGGCAATGAATGAACAAGACAAATGTGCATATTTGTTTTGAATGTGTGTGTGTGTGTGTGTGTGTGTGTGGAGTGTGGGAGTGTGTGTGTGTGTGTGTGTGTGTGTGTGTGTGTGTGTGTGTGTGTGTGTGTGTGTGTGTGTGTGTGTGTGTGTGTGTGTGTGTGTGTGTGTGGTTGTACTGAAAGCCAGGAAGACAAAGGTTTTTTTTTTTTTTTTTTACTTTTTGACATACACATTTGGCATACAGTAGTCTGCTTCAGAAATACTGCATCTCTGTGAAGTCCTTTCAGATACTGAGGCAATTTAACCAACCACATAGGCACAACAGTCCGACACTTTTAGCAGACACTCAGCCACTTATTACACATACAATTCAAATGGACACCAGGCAGTTTTTGATTTCTGGAGCTCCACCTACAGTTGCTGATTTTTTACAAAACAAAAAGTAACTACATTGTACATTCTCACCAATCAATGTGAACTGAATCGCAACCCAAAAAGTACAAATCAAAGGTGACCATTTTTGTGCGTTACATTAACAGACCGTAAAAGCAATCTCTCTTATATCCAATCTCCACCGGCACCTAACCAAAGTCTCAGATCCTGTGAGTGTAATCCCCATATCCACGCTAGAGGCAGATCTTTCAAGCCATACAGCAACGAGCCATTTAATCAGCAAAGTGACTAGAGGCTGGAAAATTAATCACCAAAACATTGCCTAGTGTCCCTTTAAGATTTCATTATTTCTGTTATCATCACTTCAATCTGACTTGATACGGGAACCACAGGCCTGCCCCCTAACACACACTCACACAAACACACACACACACCTACTCACCACACTTGGGGTAGGCCACCAACATCACGTCGTCGGTCCGCGCCTCCATGGTCTTAACGGCCTCCAGGTTCTCGGCAGGGCTCACGATAGAGGGGTAGAGACGTCCCTCGAAGCGGTACAGCTTGTCCTCATCTTTGACATCCTTGGCCCTCTCCATGATGGCGAGATGCGGGGCTGGCGTTTGACTCATGGTGACCAGAGTGATGGAGGGACAGAGAAAGCGCCGAGGAGAGAGATGAGAAACAGAGAAAGAGTAAGAGAATGAAGGAGGGAGTGCTGGTCTAGGAGTTAGTGTGTGAGAAAGTAAACATCAGAGGTGTATTTAAGACTTGGGAGTGGGGTGGGTGTAGCAAAAGAGTTGCAGGCCATGACTCAGCTCCTTCAGTATGGTATATACTGTATGTGTGTGTGTTTGTGTGTGTGTATGTGTGTGGGTGGGTGTGTGTGTGTGTGTGTGTGTGTGTGTGTGTGTGTGTGTGTGTGTGTGTGTGTGTGCTTCATCTATTTGACAGAAACAATAGATGTGTAATTATACTACATACTACACTATATATAGTATACTATACCAACATACTAGGACATTTTATACATTCTCATATACTTTTCCCATGGAAATAAAACATTCAGTAATTCTTTCTTCATGAGCTACATGAGAGTCCTGCAGCAGCAAAGAAAGTACTCAAATGAGTCTCCTTTGTCACTTTGGCCTTTATTGAACATTAGTGCATAAGATAAGATTGTTAAGGCCTCTGGAACATGCAGCTAAGACACATCGATCACCTGTAGTAGACAACACCTACTGTAATGGCTGCAGTTTGTTTGAAAAGTGGTTCCATAGGTTAGTCCGCTGTCTGTGTTTATTCTAAAAACTATAGTGGTGTCACTGTGAAAATAGCAACATACTGTATCATGTACAATAAGCACAGTGAGACTATGACTTAACATTTTTCTCTCCCCCAACTAGGCCTATGCCACTTGTGTAAGCATGATCTTGGTGCTTTCAACAATGGGTGTGGCAACATACATTCATACATTCATACATGCTTTCTCTTTCAACTCACACACACAAACACACACACAGGCCCGTCGCAACAGGACAGGCAAACCAGGCACTTGCCTGGGGGCTCCACTGAAGGGGGGCTCCAAGAACAACTGATTGAGTGTCAATTCATAGCAGCGACAACTGTGTGAGCACCCCTTTAAATTCTATGAAAAATCCTATGTGGAAACCCCCCCTAACAAGGCCCCATCCTTATGTCCCACCCACTTGCTGTCTGCCAAAAAAGACTCAAACTTACAAGTTGAAAGAAGGGAATGTCAAGGAGAGAAAGGAAAGGCAAAAAAAGCTAATGGAGATCTGTTACATACTGTAATAAAAATGGCCAAGGGCTCATTTTATTTAGCAGACTAGCAAATATAATTTGTCATTGAGTGCTAACAAACCTATTACTTTGCAGTACCATATCATGCATGAACTGCAATCTCCCCAAACGGTGGCGTTAACAGGTGAGGGGCGGAATTAGGAAAAATTCCGATACTTACTTCTGGTTATGGCATTGTCTTCATAAATATGGCCTAATTATTTGGACAACGTTTATGAGAGAAAAATGAGACATTAATATTGGAATAAAAGCTCTAATCTATTTTTAAAAATTGTTGTTAATGGTAGGCCTTATATTATTAATAGACGCAAAATATGCAATATAGTCTTGCTTTCTTTGCCTGCATTTTTTGCATTTCTATATCCAAAATCTGTGCGTGAGGGCGGTAGGGCCCTTGTTTGCCTGGGGCCCCCATGTACCTTGAAACGGCCCTGCACACACACACACACACACACACACGCACACACACAGAGAGAGAGAGAGAGAGAGAGAGAGAGAGAGAGAGAGAGAGAGAGAGAGCCTGCAAAAGCCTCTAAAAGCCATTTGGAATTAATTTTTTACACACACCAGGACCATCCTCCCCTTTTCTCTGAGGCCCGTGATGGAACTGGCCTGATGGCCCCCTGATGACCACTACTTAGATGGCGACCAACTGGCGACCGACTGTCACACAAACTATGTGTATATCATCTCTGACTACATTCAGTACTCATACTGTTTTGTGTTAACCATGGTCAATCTATGCATCAGACTTTACGGATACTTTATTAGGCCCCAGGCAGGTAGACTGAGTCCATGAGGCGTGGATCTGCCCAAGGTTTCTTCCTACATAACAAATTATTAACAAAGCGAGGGAGTTTTTCCTTGCCCCTGATTCTCATGGATGCTTCCCGTACTGTCTGTAAAGCGCTGCGAGACAATGTACTGTATTTGTGCGCTCTACAAATAAAATTGAATTGAATTGAATTGAATTGAATTTTACAAAAATATTCTATATCATTTTGATAAACTCTGTTATCATTCCAATTCCAATTTAATTGTTTTGGGCTGAATTTTTTGCACTTGATAAAAATATTTCAATTGCAGTTTGACTTTGATTACCTGGAAATTATTAATAAAACAACAGAGATTTTGAACATTTCGGAAAATGGATTTAGAGGCTTTTGCAAATGAACCCTTCAAGTGTGTGCTCCTTCTAGCAGTGTGCCTGTAGGCTGTAGGCATAACAGAGCCCCTATGTAAAGTTACATGTGCAGGTATGCTGTGTGTGTGTGTGTGTGTGTGTGGTGACAACCCCGACTATACATTCTCTGCTGTGTAGCCATGACAGTGCATTTGTCTGTCTGCCATGGGAGTGGTTTAAGGTACAAGCCACTGTATGCTGTGCTGCGTTAGCCGGGCTCCGCCCTACTGGTGACGCAACGCCTTCGGCTCAGCTACACACAGCAGGGCCACGACCTCATTCAAGTACATTCCCTGATCCCGCTACAGCGGGATCTCCACCCACTTTTTCGGGAACCAATCAACTTTGAGCAGCTCCAACGGCTCTCAGTCCTGTTCAAGCAAGTCCCTTCGCGTCACATACGTCAGAGGAAAGAGTGGTATGATTGGTTTGGCTTCGGCACAGCATTTTCTAATATCGACCAGTAGCAAACCGAGGCATTTCAGGGAGGCGGGTCAACCATGCGTTTTGAGAAACGTTGTTATATGGGCTCTTGGTCAGACCAAAGTCTCGTAGAGCTTTGAAAGTCGATGGCAATCTGGCTAGTGCTGCGTATAGGCTATATAAAAAAGTGTGAAGAATTTTAACCTCAATTCATGTAGTAATATAAAAATACAAAATAACTGATAGCATTGTAGTTTTGTGTGTGTCATCACCCTTATGCCCATTATAAGGCCCTCAATAACTTACATTATGGAATTGTGTACCTGAGACTTCAAAGGTGAGGTTGACTTTGTACGAAAGTGTTTGTAAAACGTTCAACAGAAAATGAACAAAATTGAGAAATACTGCTATAGGCTAGTAGAGGTTATGTGGCATTTAGTTAATCAATAATGCATGCAAATGTCACGTCCATAATGCTGGAATTGCCCATAAATGTGCATGTAAATGTAAAATAAGTTGGTTTTCATAAGGGTTATTTTGGGAAAACCGGCGTTATGGATGTGACGTCTGAAATAGCCTTGCAAAAAACTATGCAAAACAAGTATGAATGGTGGATTTTTAACCTATAATGACTAAAATAGAAAAATAACTGATATCGTTGTAGCTTTGTGTGTGTTATCAACCACTTTATGCCCATTATTAGCGCCTCCCTCCATAGACTTAGGCCTACATTATGGCTGAATTGGGTAAAATTTTAACAAATAGATAGACCTATCCTTTGCTCAGTTGACTGACCTCATATAACCTCAGTGGACTGAACGAGTAGACTAGCTTATCAGAAAACAGTTCTCACCAAAACGTCTGGTAGAACCATATTATACAGTAGCATTAAACAAGTGCTAGCAAAATTAACTGATTAATGACGCGATTAAAAAAAAAAATTAACTCCAATTAATCCTGATGTATATGGTTCCACTTTCATGGCATAAGTTACTGTTCAATTTCAGTTCAAAGTGGGGATGCGAATGCATCCCTGCATCCCTGCTTCATGTGTCATTCTGTGTGTTCCACGCATAACTCGCTCATCCAACTGACCTAAAATTTAGTAGGCATAAGTGAGTGCAGTGCCAAATTTGGCGATGTTTGGATAAAAATAGGCTACTAAAGATACCGGTAAATAAAGCACGGTTGCCTTTTGCTGCACTAACTGTAGCCACTCCTCCTTTCATAATAATAATGCCTTAGCAGTAGGCTACTTCGCGCTGGCAGTGTGTTTTCTATATCATACCGCTCTGGTGATTTTAAGCAGTTAAAGGGAATTACGATGGTCCAGCAAGACGATTGTTTGCCGAACTCACAACAGCATGCAAACACACGCAAACCCACATTGGTAAGAAGGCTACATTAAAATGTGCAGTTCAAAACATAGCTTCTGCATGGTACTACCGACACATATAGGCTATAGGCTAAAAGTTCGTTTAGACATGCGATTTAGTTTACGATTAGCCTGCTGTTTCTAATTCAACACAATAAAACACACATGTAACGTTACATGTCACACGAAAATCTATGGTGGAAAGATGCAGGTAGCAGTTTTGCCCTTTGAAAAAAGTTTCCACGCAGGCAACTGTAGGCTACTGGATGTCACCATCTCTGAATTACCTGCATACATAGGCCTAATTATGCCTAAATAGACTACACGCTTCAAGGAAAACATTGTTTACACAGATTTGTCCCGTTTTTTTGTGCGTCTGTCCTGGAAAGCCGATAGGCTAATTATTTCCGGGTCGCATATTGTCCCGTTTTTTAGTGAAAATTTTCTTCTTCGCTTATTCATTAGGTTCACCTCTGAACAAACCTATAAATCTGCTGTTGCATCAGTGTTCCCTGTCACTATTTTAGATTGGCTAAGTATTGCTGTTGATGCTGTAGGCGCACGCTTGCTTTTATTTGATTGGTTATTTGCGGACATGCCAAGGGGAGTCCCCTGCATTTAATGGAGCAAGCAACCGTGAGTTACAGGATAGCCTATGTGTAAGCCTCACTGGTAGCATTCATTAGTCACGCAAAATTGGAGTATACCTTTTCAATTTTATAAATAGGCAGGCTATGACCACTAGTTATAGATAGGCTAGATCATACTGGCAGATTTATCATTGTGATCGACCCACTGTTGGACTGAACTAGAACAAGCAAACATTTCTCTTCCTCAGACTGTAATAATATTCACGGAAAGCATTAAGGTTTGAGTAGGAGTAAGTTTCTTTGTATTATTGTTATGAATTTTAGCGATCTCCTTGCGCATTTTCCGACAGTGTGAAACAATGCAGAACGTCCTAAAAATTATTGGTCAGCGCGCAAAGTCGCCTAAACCAAGTCTCGTCTGAAAGTTTAATTGCGCCTGATTAAATAACGAAAGAAGAGGCCATCTCAGAAATAAAAAAAAGGCCTACTGCAGCCTGAAACAGTGCTTAGAAGAGAAAGCCATTGCCCATGTAGGGCCCGGGCACTGAGGCCTGATTTTGTCCTTTTTCCCCTTTTTTTCATCTTTTCATTGGCCCATTCATATATTTTCATAGCATTAGTTAATCTTTACAGCGCAGTCATGGAACGGCCATAATTGTAGCCCTCTTAGTTTGTATTTTACAATTGTTAACACTTTTTCCATGAACTGTCATTGCTGTCCAGTAGTTGCATTTGTGTCTTTTGAGTTGATTTTTTTTTTATTTTTTTGTTGATGGTTGTTGCTACAACCATCTAATAAAGTATCTGTAAAGTCTGATGCATAGATTGACCATGGTTAACACAAAACAGTATGAGTACTGAATGTAGTCAGAGATGATATACATATAGTTTGTGTGACAGTCAGGGCCAAGGGATGGAGTCAGTAGTTTGAGTGGAATTAGAGTTCATTGGGTGTTGGTCGCCATCTAGGTAGTGGTCATCAGGGGGCCATCAGGCCAGTTCCATCACGGGCCTCAGAGAAAAGGGGAAGATGGTCCTGGTGTGTGGCTCCGGAGAGGTTGGTCAGCATCCGTAGTGTGGTAGGGTTGGTGGCAGGAAGGTACGGGAGGTTCATCACTCAGCCAGTGCGTCGGGGCAGAGGAGGTAAGAGAAACACAAAGAAACAGAAACAACAGGATTAGGCCAGTCTAGGAGGATCTCAGTATGAGTACTGAATGTAGTCAGAGATGATATACATATAGTTTGTGTGACAGTCAGGGCCAAGGGATGGAGTCAGTAGTTTGAGTGGAATTAGAGTTCATTGGGTGTTGGTCGCCATCTAGGTAGTGGTCATCAGGGGGCCATCAGGCCAGTTCCATCACGGGCCTCAGAGAAAAGGGGAAGATGGTCCTGGTGTGTGGCTCCGGAGAGGTTGGTCAGCATCCGTAGTGTGGTAGGGTTGGTGGCAGGAAGGTACGGGAGGTTCATCACTCAGCCAGTGCGTCGGGGCAGAGGAGGTAAGAGAAACACAAAGAAACAGAAACAACAGGATTAGGCCAGTCTAGGAGGATCTCACTTCATGATATAAATGTGTCATATAATCTTGCTAGAGTGAGGAGAGGGAGAGAGAGAGAGGAGAAAGAGGGTTGTACAGGATGGCAAGTGTGCAGAAGGTGGCAGCGCTAGGCTATCGCAGCATAACTAAGGTATGCAGGTAGGCACGCGCCCCCAAGCGCACATAGGTGCCGGTGCTGAAATAATCTCTACAATGATTCAGACAGAACGATGTATATCGCTCAGTCATGCGTCTATTCAAATGTCGTGTAGCCTACTTTAAGGCATAATACAACCACATTACAAAAAAAAAAAAAAAAAAAACGGCCCTGGCATTTGCACTTCCACATCCACATTTCCACTAAGTGACCAACAGGGACGCGCGCACACAAACACAAGTATTCGATTGAGGGTGTAGGCCTACTGTTGATATCAACCGTTAATTTAGAGGATCTGAAACTAAATACACTGTTGTGTGATTCATGATGGCGTGACCATCCTTTTACTTCCCACTTTCTACCTCTAAAAGTAAGTCTGTCAAGTGGATAAGACAGCTCACTGGGTAACCTTTAGGCTACTTGATCCAATGGTCCACTAAAGAAAAACTAGCAAATGTTAAACTTCTAAAGTAACTTCTAAAGTATTATGTTAAAGTCTATATAAATCCTGTTTTTGCTCATTCTCATTTGTGGTTGTTTCGCGACTGAGTTTTTTCCTCTAAGGTAAGTTGAATTAAGACAAAATTAGCCTATTAATTCTGTAGTTAGTAATACCAAAAATGCAGCTATATTTTTGGCTCTCAGGCCAACTATGATGGCATTATTGTTGATACAAGGAGTTATTGATGCAAAATGCAGCACATATCCCTACATAAAATTTTGAATATTTTTCATGGTATGTATGTACAGTTATGAGTTCATTCATCTTTTTTCATCAAATAAAGTGTAAACCAAATTTGGATTTCAACATTTATAAACTTATTTTCTAGATGACTTCCTTTTTCTGAAAGATTCAACAAAGATTCCAGTTAGTAGAAAACTGACGAAACCATACAATGTCAGTGACAAAAAATCTGAAAGAAATCCTGAGGAACACTTTGGACAACCTCACGGGTGCAGAATTTAAGCGGCTGAAGCACTACCTGAGGGACCAGGGAAGAATCGCCTGGGGGAAGCTAGAGAAAGCTGACACAGACGATGCTGTAGATTTGCTGGTGGAAGTGTATGGCACAGACGCAGGGGGCATCACACTGACCATCTTGCAGAAGATGAGCCACCACCAGTCGGTTGTGGATTTGGAGAAAGATCTGGAAAAATGTAAGTAGGGCTACAATATTATATACAATCTTATAATTCTGTATATAATAACAATCCTTTATCCGGAGTTGATGAACACGTAATCCAGCTGCTTTATAGTGCTAAGCATTGATAGCCACCTCAATGATTGAATTTCGTGCAACGTAGACCGAGATTGCAAAACGGCAGCTAACACTAACAGAATGGGGCATGTCAGAACGAAATCTAATCGATTTAGTTTTGTTTTGACAGTATAGTCTGATCTGATTGATTTAAAGGAGTTATGTGTATACTGTGTTGAAGTGTAAAATATAAAAATAATAAAATGCAACAAGATAATGTGAAGTAACAAATGCAGTCATCACTCTAAAAATATGATCATGGGCTGCAGAGATATCAAGCCTCCCCAAAGAAATCGCATCTGGCTAGCTTGACTTGTACTTGAACCGAACCTGTCAGAGTCAATTAACATGCTATTAACTTAAATGCTTATGACTACTAAACATTCTCTGGACTACATTCAACCCATGTTTCCATCAGGATTAAAAAACAAATTTTAGAAAAACACCATATAAGAATTGAACCGTACTAGGTGGGCTGAAACGTCAGCCCCGCCCTTATCACCAGTAGTGTTGATGGGAGCCAGACACTCTTTCAAAAGTGAAGAAAAGAACTGATTAAACCAGAACAGTGATTGATGGTGGAATTGCAATGTTTTTATTTTGACAGGTACAAACACAGTTACCACTAAGGGTGGTATTCTCCTAGGTGCTTAAGCTCTCGGTTTTAGCCTGCACTAAGTACTTTTCTGGACTTAAGCACCTGGGAGAATACCGCCCTAAAAGTGTAAATGACGGATATCACGTTATGTAGACAGTAAAATCAGCTGACTTAACTAACGTTATTTGCGCGCCTGACATGTCAGGTAATGTTAGCAATAACTTGAAACAAAGTCCCTCTGTCTCTGAAATTAACATCAAAGATCAGGTTAGCTCTGCTGATATGCCAAGTTGATGTTAAACATGTTTGCTAACACAGGGGCTTCTGTTGTAATGAAACATATCTGTAATGTTAGAGCTCGGCAAAAGCAACCAATATTAATACATTTTGCTAGTGAAACATTTATTTCTGAAACCAGCATAGGTAACAGAAAACGTTGTAGGCCTATATAGTATACATGATAAACGACTAACCTCTAAGCAACACGGACTTGCTTGATTGCTATGAGGTGCTCAGCGATGTGAAATCATCAATACCTCAAATGTAACTTTGTAAGATCATCATGTTTTTAGTTTGGTCATTTTAGTTGTTTTTGGTATTGCTGTGGAGCTGTTAGTAACGTTAGTCTGAATTAAATTGATAGTCAGTGCAGTGGCGATGAGCTGGCCAGCTGAGATGTGACAAACTGTCTGTGCTACAGAGGTGCTTTTTTTTGCTGTATCTAGGCAATTTTTTTCATGGGATATTGCAGAAATCAAGCTTTGCACAAACCCACAGTGGTATAGACTCATGTTACCAATCTTTGGAAAAAGTTTCTAAATGTTTTTTATAGGATAGACAAAATCACAGAACAGCCCCAAGCTTTCTACAGGCTACGGCTCTGATTTATGCTGAACATTGCCCCACTGAGTGTGGAGTATGGATTTTATGATGGGAACTACTCAATGCTCCTTTGAGGTGATTATCTTTTTCTCTCTTCAGATTATGCTGAAGCTCATGCAGCAACAAGAAAGAAATCATCTCTAACACAGAAACTTCAGGCGCACCTTAAAAAAAGGCTTCCTAGTAAACATCAAGAGTCTGATCACACTGGACAAGACACTGAGCTTTATATTGAAGAAAACTCCACGGAATCAAACTTTGAAGTCAAACAAGTTGAGTTGGGGAAAATGTTCACAGCCATATCTAGCACAAGACTTTTAAGTTTGGGAACAGTAGGCATAGGGAAAACAGCTGCAGTGGAGAAGTTTGTCAGGGGCTGGGTTGAGAAAAGGACAAATCAAGACATAGACTTTGTTTTTCTTCTTCCATTTCGAGAGCTGAACTTGAAAAGAAAAAAAAAACTCAGTCTTCTTGATCTCCTTCTTGTGTACTACCCTGAACTGAGAGATTTGAGAAACCTCCCTGAATTCAGTGAAAGTAATATTCTTTTTGTGTTTGACAGTTTGAATGAAAGCAAACTTGAGCTAGAGTTTGATGGTTCCATTTCTGACCCTTATGAGGAGTCTTCCTCAGACATGATCATCTCAAGTCTCCTTAAAGGCACACTCTTGCCCTCGGCACACATCTGGGTTACAACCAGACCAGCAGCAGTCAGTTTGATACCACGCGAGTACTTCAACTTGGTGACAGAAATACATGGATTCAGTTACCCTGAGACAATTGAGTTCTTCAAGAAGAATATAAGCAAACCAGAAAGAGCCAAGAGAGTAATTGATTATGTCAACAGCAACAGAACTCTTTGCATCTCCTGTCAGACACCATTATTCTGTCATATTGTTGCCAGTGTGCTGGAAGAGGCCCTAGAAGATCATAGCATAGGGGAACCACCCAAAACTTTGACTGAGGCTTACGCATTTTTCTGTGTCCTTCAGATGAAGGAAATGACTGAAAGCCAGAAAATGATCTGTGATATGGAAAAAGGACAACTCATTTTCAACCTTGGGAAATTGGCCTTCAGACATCTGTCAAAAGGCACCCTGATTTTTTATGAGAGAGATTTGAAAAAGTGTGATCTCAATGTTAAATCTGGAGCTTTGGATGCTGGAGTGAGCACACAGATCTTAAAAATTGAAGATGCCACAAAAGGAGAAATCACTTTTAGCTTTGTACACCTGAGTGTACAGGAGTTCCTAGCAGCTCTTTATGTCCTTCATGAAAGTCTTCATGGGGAGAATCCTCTCCTCAATACTGTGACAGAGAAGATTTCCTGGCAGTCCACACCATCAAGGTGTCACCTTCATGAATTTGCAGTGGAAAAGGCTCTGCAAAGCCAGAATGGTCATCTGGATGTTTTTCTGTGCTTCCTTCTTGGACTGGCACCAATGTTGGAGCCCAACATCCTACCTCCCCTTGATATGGTCTTGCCACAAGATCCTCCCAGAGAAGTAAGCATTGAGAAAACAGTTCAATACATCAAGGAAAAAATCAAAGTGGACCTCTCACTTGAACAGATCTTCAACTTCTTCCATTGTTTAAAGGAACTTGGGGAGAAATCACTGGCCAAGGAGATAAACAGGTATGGGAATTTTGTAGTACTAGGGGGACAACTTACAGTGGTCCCTGAACTAGTTCAGCTTCTATATGTGTGATGGCTGCCAAAATACCATTCTAAATGAGCCAAATATCCAAGACAAGACCAATCGTGTATGTTGGTCTCAATTATTCTATTTAAACACTCCAGAAAAGGGGCTAACTTCTCCTTTAATGTGTACATCATTACTTACATCCGTCAACCGTCATAAGACTAACATGACACTGTCATTAACTGTGACATGACGTTGTGAGGAATCTGTCATAAACTTTATAAACCTGTCATGACTTCTGACATACCCTTATCCTAACCCTAACCATGGCAAGTAGGCCTACCGGTTGACACTTAATGACAGAAGTCATGACAGGTGTATAAAGTGACAAATTCATGACAACGTCATATCATAGTTAATGACAGTGTCATGTTAGTCTTATGATGGTACCTTCAAATAAAGTGTAACGGTTTATTTTCCTTTTTCTGTACTAGGTATATAGATTCAGATGAAAAGAAAAATATGACTCCATCCCAATGCACAGCTCTGACCAATCTACTGCTGATGTCAGCAGAGGACTTGGAGGAGTTCGATCTGAAAAAATACCTAAAATCAGAAGCAGGGCTTGTCAGAATGTTATCTGTTATCAAAGTTTCTAGAAGAGTTTGGTGAGTATTCGCCTTATTCTGCCCCACCCATTTTAGTTTTTTTCTAGAAACATACACATCCTTTCTACTTTCATGAAATACTTTGTATAATGATCACAAAACTCTTTATATTACCTGGGGGAAATATTTTCTTCCAAAATCACCCTTGTTGATCCGTCAATATATTTTACAAACGGGCACAACTTAGAAAAAAAAAATATATTAAAAAAAAAAAAAAAAAACTTAGATCAAATGGTTAAGCGGCTAGCCTACTAATGCGCTCCAGTAGGTATACATTTCCTGTCTGGATGTTTAAACAAAAAAAAACATAAAAATGAAGTCAAACAGATTGTTCTGACATATTGGAGAATAGCTGTAGAATATGCAAGCACCTTGGCTCATTGTTATATTTCACTGCCCAGATTGGGTTTGCTTATTCTACTGATGTTCTCCCACAACTAGGTACTTATTCAGATTCTATACTTGGAGGTGATACCTGTTCATGTGAGATAAAGGGTTTATATGCATGTTTTTTCCCCACAGGCTAAATCAGTGTTCCCTCACTAAAGCGAGCTGTGAACTATTGGCATCAGCGATGAAGGAGACATCATCCTATCTCAGAGAACTGGACATGAGTGACAATTACCTGCAGGATGAGGGAGTGAAGCTGCTCTGTGCAGGATTACGGGATCCTAATAGCAAGATGGAAATACTGAGGTCAGACATGTTCAATTAAAAATAATAATAATAATCTATGCCCACCACTAATTTAAACATATAAAGTTTTACTAAGTGACCTATTTCATCAGTGGTTCCCCAGAAACAGAGGGAGGCACCCCACTCTCCTCAAACCCTTTATGGATGTGGCTTTTTAAATTAGCTGACTTAAAGAGAGAAAATGCAAAAATCTATATTAAACAGGTTAAATCGGTGTAAGCTTTCAAATGCAAGCTGTGAACTATTGGAACCTGTGCTGCGTGAAACCACCTCCCATCTCAGAGAACTAGACATGAGTGACAACAATCTACAGGATGAAGGATTGGAAATGCTCAGTTTGGGACTGAGAGATCCTCAATGCAAGCTGGAGACATTAAGGTCAGTTATTTTATTTTCGGCAAATTTGCTTACACCTTTTCTCCTTAAAATTCTCATTCTTAAGAAGTCATTTACTTCTTGTTGGTGTCACTCTGATTCAGACATTCAAAAAAAACCTAAAGACCGTCAATGTCATAAGTATTTATGAAGTGTCATTAAAGGTAGGGCAAGAGATGGTTTCCTGGAGCCCTTTTCACTATATTTCTTAAAATATCATTCACACCCTATTGTAACCAATTACTTAAAGGTGACATAGAATGGATTAATGGAGTACTGTACCTTGTTTTCAGATTTTAAAATACAATATATTCAATTGTATTTTGTCAAAAAGAAGATCAAGTGATAATTTACAAGCCTAGTTAACACCTCATATTTAAGATGTGTGTTGAAATGGGGTTTTTGCCTAAACAACGCCTCACTCTGGCCACCTTAATTGAACTGTAATGGCTTTGTGCTATTTGACATCATTTGTAGGCTTTGTTCTAATTGGCCCATGATTTAGTGGCTATTTCTAAATGTAGGATTTCAATATGAAAGAGGGCAGAACCATGCCTCATGTTTTGACCACGCTCAACCGCTCACGGTTTTCCATTCTATGTCTCCTTTAAATGTTGTAACACA